>VWZI01001681.1:219157-266895 GCA_013396835.1 Psilopogon haemacephalus | reverse complement strand
ATAAAGCTGGGGGAAGGGGGGGAAGGTGGTAGGGGAGTTTGGTTTCCCTCTCTTGGGGATTTTGGTCTCCAGGAGGGGTGTGGTGTCTGTATTCCCTTTTTACTGTATATTTCTGTAAATATCTGTTATATCTTGTAAATATTTGCTTGTATATTTGCATTGCTGTAAATATAAAGCTTCATTTATTAACTTCCAGTGTGTTTTTCTGAGTTTTAGCTGGGGTTCTAAAAGGTGGGGGGGCAGGTCACTGCAAACCCACTACACTGGGGAGGTTGTGGCTGCTCCCTCCCTGGAGGTGTTCAAGGCCAGGCTGGATGAGGTCTTGAGTGACCTGTTCTAGTGGGAGGTGTCACTGCCTATGGTGGGGGGGTTGGAACAGGATGATCTTTGAGGTCTCTTCCAACCTAAACCATTCTATGATTCTATGACTCCATGAATTGTGACTGCATTTCCTGCCTTTAGCACAGGTCACTGGGCCATGGCACTCACCTTGCTCCTCTCCAAACGCATCGGCGAGGTACCGACACTCCTCCTGGATGCGTTCCTCCAGGCTTCTCTTCCCCAACCCGAAGTTCCGGAGGGTGCTCAAGGTGAATCTCCTCTGCTGCTTCCATAAGAGCCCATTGGAGTTGATCAGTCCTGGCACAAAGAGCCCACTGTGGATCAAGACAGACCCCTCCACAGAGAGGAAAAGGCTCAAGGGTTCTACATTATCTCTAGCTATCTCAGACCTCTGCAGGATCAACACTTTGACCTTACAGCTGAGGTAGGTGTCCTCACAAATAACTCACCCTTGTTGCTGAAGAAATCCCGCTCCAAAGGGATATAAGGGCGATCTATGAAGATTTCCCCTTGGTTTACAAGAACTTCCTTGATCAGCTGCTGCCCACTTATGAACACAAATGATAAGTTGCCTACTTGTGTGCTGCAGATATCTCCACAATTTTCTATAAGCTGGAATTGGGTAGGAGGGGGAAATAAATAAAAGAGTTTTAATTTGCAATGCATACGCCTGTTGGGACAGTTCTGACAGAGGATATGGCTGCAAATATGTGAAGCTGAGAGCAGGATAGATGAGGTGTTTGCAGCAGAGTCTGCTTGACCGTGTGTTAAGTTTTAACCCCAAAAGGCAACTAAGCAGCACACAGCTGCTTGCTCACGCCTTCCCTCTGCCTCAGGGCAAGGGGGAGAACTGGAAAGAACAGAAACATTAAACTTGTGATAAGAACAGTTTAATAATTGAAGTTAAAGATAATGAAAAGAGAGAAAAATAAAGGCCGGGGAAGACAAGGGAAACACAATGCAGTCAATCATCACCTATGCCTAGTCAGGCCATGAGAAATGATCAGCCCCTCTCATCTAATCCCCCTTACCTGCCACCCCAGTTTATCTACTGAGCATGATATCTGATGGCATGGAATATCCTTTTGACTCATCTGGGTCAGCTGTTCCTGCCATGCTCCCTCCCAGTTTCTGCTACACTTGATCCCTACAAGAGCACAGGAAGCTGAAAATTCCTTGACATATGATAAGAATTACTTAGAAACAAGCAAAGCATCAGCATGTTTGTAACATTATTCTGCTAAATCCCAAAACCAGCTATGCACCAGCTGATAGGAAGGAAATGGACTGCATCACAGCAGAAACCAGGACACTATGTACTGTCTTTTTCCTTCCTCTTCTTCCAAATCAGGAGCTGGTGTTGTCTGGCCATCAAGCAAGTAAAATTCTCCAGGTCTGATGTTACCATCCTGCTGTTTTGCAGCTTTTGCTTCACTCCCTTCCCAAATGCCCTTCCAGTCCCAGTCAGCCCTATAAGGCCCCTAGAGGTGTGACTGCAGCCCTGGTATAGTTTGGTGTCCTTAGCCCAAAGGATGGCTCCGTGCTTGTCCCTCTCGTCATACCCAGCTGCAAATTCATCCACATTCCTTCTGATCGGGGCAAACCTCCTGCCCACCCTGGGGTGAGCTCCTCAGAGACCTCATGGGCCATGGGGTTTGAGTTAAACCCTTTACCAAGCTGCAAGGGTTGCGTAGCTGTGGTCCCCTCCATCCCTGCCTTTTGGTGCCCACCACTCCTGTACCTTCTGCATTGTCTTTGCAGGATCTTTGAAGTCCATCAGGTAGAGGTGCCCAATGAAGGGGAGGGAGAGGGGGCTGGGAGGGTAGTTCTTCGGCTTTCTGCGCTTCAGGTAGTCAGCAACGAGCAGGAAGACAGTGAGGAAGATGAGGAGCATCTGGAAGGAGATGCTCTCCCAGAGGAAGAGCAGCATGGCTGGATGGTGCAGCCCAAGTGGGACGTGTCCCGCGGCAGGTCAGGGCAGGCTGAGCTCAGCGGGCACCACCGAGCCCCGACGGACACGGGCAGATGGCACAGCTGTGGACACAAACACAAGGCACCATCGAGCGCCTTCCTCTGACCTGGCATGGAGGCTGCCTTCAGACTCCTGCTGTCCCGGATGTCAGCAAGGACCATTCCACTTAACCCCTTCTTGACTGAACTCCTCCATTTCCTCTCATCAAAACCACAAACGAAGACAAAGCAAACTACCTCCTGCTCCCCCTTTCCCCTCCCCCTTCCCAGCACTGCTTTACAAAGCCCCAGGGATCCAGGCCCTTGTGTAAAGGACGGAAAGGAGCCCTGGGGGCTGAAAGCCTCCCGGCAGCCTGGCCGTGACGTTCCCAGGAGCCCAGGGCTCAGTGTGAGCTCTGCTGCCTCCTTCCCGAGGTGGCCTCACCGTGCCAGGTCCTGCTGTCAGCTTCGGGGTGCGAGAGCGGCTCCGGCTGCTGCCAACACCTTGCGCTTTCCTGCTCCGCAGAAGCTCCTTCGCTGCTTCCTGCTGAGCTCCGCAGGACACCCGAAGGAGCTGTGCAAACTTTGACCAACCGCCTGACTGGTGGAGGTGTCAGTGCGTCACGGCCATCTGGGCTTTAAGCAAGCAGCTATCCAGGGTCTGCAGCTGTTCCTAAGCACTGTATTTGTCTGATCTCTGCTGGACAAGTGCAAGCACAGCAACCTAACCCGGCTATGTTGTTGGCTCTGCCCCAAGCCCTCTGGCCTTCCCTTCTCACTGGTTTAGGTCTTTGAGTGCATCGCTTGTGCTGGAGCAGTGCCCAAAGCTAGTCAGGTGCTAAAAAACTCATCATGCTTCGGTAGTTGCAGGTAAGAGGTTTGGACGAGCTTTCCAATCTAAGAATACTTCTGAGGCAGGGAGTTACCATGCACACCCCCCAGACTGAATTTTCACCCGTGTGTTGTGTTTTCTCATGAAGGAAGCAGGGGTGTCTGCAGCAGCTCTTTGATGTTGCACCGTGTGGACCTGCTGAGGCTGCAGTCATCAGCTGCCATCTTGTGCTCTTGGGGATGATTTGGGTTCATTTTCTCTGTTCTGGGGACATGAATTGTGGCCGTTGGGATGGTCCAGTGCCAAAGACAAGGCACAGAGGTGTAATAGAGCTGCTGAAGCAATGCCAGGTGTGCAAGACCAAAACCAATACATCACCTTTACACTTAAGTAACTCAAAGACTTAAACTGCTGCTACATTGTGGAATTTAAGGGGAAAAAAAATGTTTTCTCTTTTTACTCCTGTCCTTTTAAACACATATAGGCACTTTACCTCCATGCAATGGTCCACTCAAAAATAAAAAATATTCATGCCTCCCACCTTTGCGATATGGAATAATGACATTGAAAAAATTTAATGTCTTGGGGTATTTTCATCCCAAATAATTATCAACCAACCAATCAAAAAAAAAAAAAAAATCACACACACACAAAAGAAGAGAAAGAAGATTACATAAATTGTTCTGTTCTCCATGATGAGGGAAGAATCCCTCAAGTAACAGGGAAAGGGAAGTTTGAAATGGAAGAAGGAAGAATTCAACATTTGTTTACTAGACCAGTACAAATAATACAAACTGTAGTCACATACCAGAGGTCACACTGACACCAGAATGAATTAAAAAATGGAGAGAAACCAGTGCCTAGTCCTGAATGAAAACTTCATAGGTGAAGAAAAGTCTACAGGTCTTTTATGTTTTCTCTTTTAGAAAGAAAGGGTGACAAATAAAAAAAAATTTAAAAAGGAAAAAAAAGCACCACTGTGGGAGCTTGTAACAGTGAAACATTAATTAAAAATTCAATAGGATTAAAGTGATCAGTTAGAAGGACAGCTCATAGACTAAATCCCGGTGTGCCCAGTATGGCAGGGATGTGATGTGCAAAGAACTCTCCCATGTGGCATAAATCTGCCACTGCATGGTGATTGCTTTCTAACAGCAAAGGCATTATTGCCAGAGATGGAGCCTAAAGCCACTACAAATAAAACTGAGTTGAATCCTTTTCTCCGGATGACTATGTGGGTGCCCAAAGAAAAGTCACTTACAGAAGGTGAGAAGAAAGTAAAAGGGGGAATAGCTCCAATCTTTGCTGTGACTATATTCCAGGGAAAAACACTTCTAAGCACAAATGCTTGGTAACCTCAGTGGAAAAATTCTCTGTAAGTTGGATCTTGCATCAACTGCTTCCCAAAGAAGATCCCCAGTGTGGGCAGAAGCAGTGTCTCCATCACAGAGGGTGACATGCCCCTGACTCCCCTCCTCCAGGTCCATGCTATGGACATGCCTGTTGTGCGTGGCTACAAATCTTTGTCAGACACAGAGGGGAAGCTGTGAGCTTATGACTTCCCACCACAAAGCCTCCACACCGACATTTCTTGTCTGACAGCCAGTGGTGAACAGCTGTGGGCATGATCCTTCTGACACTGCTGCTTCTCATTCTCTTGAGCTTCAGTTAAACTGCCCCTGACTCACCTCATGCAATTTGTTTTTTTTAACTACTCTTCTCATGAATCAGTCTCTTCTCCCAAGCAGCAAGAGAAAGGACAAGGGGGAACAGCCTCAAGGCGGACCAGGGGAGATTTAGGTTGGATATTAGGAAAAAACTCTTCCTCCAAAGTGTTCAAGTCATGGAAGAGGCTGCCCAGGGAAATGGTGGAGGCACCGCCCCTGGGGAGATTTAAAAGTCATGTAGATGTGGTGCTGAGGGATATAGTTTAGTGATGACTTGGCAGTGCTGGGTTAATGATTGGACTTGATGACCTTAAAGTTCTCTTCCAACCAGAACTATTCTGTGATTCGTTGATAAAAAACACAATGCATCCTGCAGCTGCAGAAATCTCCGCTTAGGTATTTTCCGTCACAAAGCAGCAACATGGTGGTGCAGGAGCATACAGTTCCAGCATTGAGTTCAAGCTCATCTGAAGCTCAGGATTGGCTGTGGCCACCTGGAAGTCTAAATTGGTACTGAAGAATGAACCCAGAGCTTGTATGTCCAAGTCCGGCTGTTCCCACTGACCAGGATCACTTCAAAAAATGTGGCTTGAGGCCGTTTAGAGTGCTGCAGCATTGGGATTTGGGGGTTGCTAAATGGGTTCTGTGTGCCAGACACATCTCCCATGGAAAATCCCATATGGACCCAGCTGTGTCTATGGTTTTGAAGGTAGCACACATATTTCTGGGAGTTGCAAGTGGTGGAAATTAAATGATAAGGATCCCATGTTGTTTACTCTAGGTGGTCATACATTAGCAGGGGATTTGGACTAGATGACCTTCAGAGGTCTCTTCCAACCCTCACCATTCCATAATTCTGTAAATTCATGCATTTCGTCAAACTGATAAGAGGAGAGGGTAGGCAGGAGGTGAAGGGAAGAGCCACAAGTATTGTCCTAGGTGCACTGTGCAGGATGTGGCCCTCCTGCCCTTTTCACTGCCACTGTCATGTTGGTGGATGCTAGATGTCCATGGCCTGTCAATTTACGGGGTGGAAGGGAGAAGGGACACTTTCCAGTTTGTGACAGGCTGAAGCAGGGGTGGGGTGGGGGTCATAATGTGGCACTATGCCGGATTCAGTGACGAGGCAGTGCACAGATCTGGAAGGGCTTGGGGCAGCGCGTGAGGCTGAGCGTGAAGGCAAAGGTCAGCGTGGCATCTGCTGGTGGCTGGAAGGTGAACTTCTGCAGGAGGGCTGTGAAGAAAATGAAGAGCTCGGTCCTGGCAAGCTGCTCCCCGGGGCAAGCCCGCTTGCCTGGAAAAGGAACAAAAATAACGCCACCAGGTTCAGAACGAGCTTCAAGCGCCACTCGGGCTCTGCTCGCTTGCGCTGCCTTGCACAGGCTGTAGGAGCTTTTCTTCCTCGAAAGGTTAGGTGGCAATGTTCACCCACACATTTTGCAGAAACCTTGCCTAGACGTTTACTGCGGAGCAAACAGCGACGGCTGCTCAGAAAGACTAAGAGGGGAAACACGGTGAGGGGAAAAAAAAAAATTTAAAGGCAAGCCATTTACGCGGCTTACGCAGGAGGGAAAAGAGGAGTTTTGTCATCCCGTGGTAACACATTGATCTCCCTCCTGCTCTGAGCAGTCAGTATGAACTGTTGCTGGGATTGTCACTGTGGGGATGGGCTGAAAGCTGGACAAGGAGGAGTACCCTCTACTCTGAAGGAGGTATTTTGGGGGAGATTAAAAAACAACAACAACAACAAAAAAAAGGCATTTTGAAAAGGAAAATAATCTCCCCACCTCCATCATCCTACCTGCAGAGAAGGGCAGAAAAGCCTCCTGCCTCCTGTACTGGCCATTTTCGAGGAAATGTTCAGGATTAAAGGTGTCTGGAGTTTCCCACACATTTTCGTCAAACATTATTGAAGTCAGGCTGGTCATCAGGGTGGTACCCTGCAAGAGGTAGAGAAAATGAGGGATGAGGTGATGGAGAAGAGACGGTGTGTTGTCAGATGGGTTTGTTGTTAGCTCTGCTCCACACAATGTAAACTACTCATTTACTTATATGTATATACATATATACTTTTTTTTTTTTTTTTAAAGAGCATTTCCCCCCCCCCCTAAGCTATGTAATTAAAGGAGGATGAAAGAGTACAGGATTGTTCACTTCTGTGTGCCTGTATGTATCAACATAGTGTTGATCTGTACCTTGTGCTGCTGTCACTGATGTCAACATAAACCAACTTTAAAGTGGTTATGCTGTGCTCCCACAGGAATTTGGAGCAATTTATATATATTAAAAAATGTTTAATCAAACATTTTTTTAATTTTTTTAAAAAAATTTTTTTAATAGCCTGGTTTATCTCTGCATCTTCCATGAGGAAAAGGAAAAAATTCCCTGCTATTTTATTTTCATTTCCCTTCATGCTACCAGTCATATACCTGGAAAAAATAATAGTTACATGCCCGGAAGAAATAGTTATACCTAAATCTCATCTTTGTTCTCGTAATTGCAGAGCAGTGTGCACACATCAGTACCTCTTGCCTGGCTTTTATCAAGTGCTGTTTTAAACAGATTATTTTTAATTCTCTGTGGAATTACCAAACCCAAACAGTTTGATTTCCTATGTTTCTTGGCTCTCTATTCCCACAACACATGAAAGGCATCTTTCATAAAATTTAAGGGGTAAACCTTTTAAAAGTTGAAAATTATGACCAACACTGTAGGATCTCACAATTCAACTCAATAAGGAGGTGAGACCCATAACGGTGTCCAGCAGGAGGTCCTGTATTTCTTCCCAAGATAGAATTTGACAGGACAAGGGGCAATGGCTGGAAGTTGAGTCATGGAAGTTTCATTTAAACGTGAAGAATAATTTTTTTCACAGTGAGAGTGAGAGAATACAGGAACAGGGGTGTTGTGGATTCTCTCTCTCTGGAGATATTCAAATCCTGCCTGGATGTGTTCCTATGTGATCTGGTCCAGGTGATTCTGCTCTGGCAAGGGGGTTGGACTGGGTGAGCTTTCAAGGTCCTTGACATTCTGTGATTCTGTGAAGATCCTAATGGCTGGGTCCCATCCAGGTGAGATCCAGGACTTGGGCCACGAGGGAGAGGCTGGTAGTGGTCCTCACGTACTTTAGGCAGGTGAAAGCCAGCCAAGGTGGTATCCCTGGTGGACATCCTAGGCACTCCCAGTGGCACAATGTTGCCCATCCGCAGAACCTCGCTCAGCACTGCAGTGGTGTAGGGCATGTTCTCCTTGTCGGCCACCATGGGCTGGCGGGACTGGCCAATCACCGCATCGATTTCCAGCTGCACTTTCTCTACAGAAAGCGAAAAATAATGAAAAGATCTGTGTTCAAAGGGAAAGGCAGCTGGGATACAGGCATGGCCAGCATGTGTCAGAGCTGGAAATAACTCTGGTTCCTGAGTTTCACTTATCTGGGTTTTAGATAAATGAATGACCTGTCTATGGCCATACCCTGAATGTGGGGGTATGTGGCCATGTAGAGCAGAGCCCAGCGGATGGCTGTTGCTGTTGTCTCAGTGCCAGTTAAGAAAAGGTCCAAGGTGCTGCGCAGCAGGTTTTCCTCATGGAAGCATGAGCTGGTGTCATCCTTAGACTTGAGGAGAAAAACATGACCATGAAAACACTTATTAAGGAGGACATAGTTTCAAACCCCCAAATTAAAATCACCTGTACATAGATCAAGTTGTGCTGCTAATTCATTATCATAAATCCTGGACTTGGAAATGTCTACCTCACAATTTCAGTGAACTTCAAGCTCTGTGGCCTGCTTTGAAAAACATTCTGTTTGCCATGGATTGACTTTTGAAAGTAGGAAGCATTTTCAGATGTGAAACAGCACAATAGCAAAGACAGGCCTGTGAGCTCTCATAGAAACATGAACACATTCCCCAAGAGTTCTCTTACATCATGTGACAGAATGAAAAATGGAAGAAGGCAAAGTGTAAATACCTCAAAATGAAAAAAAAAAAAAAAATCTGTGTTTTCTAAATCATAGAATCATAGAATCAACCAAGTTGTAAGAGACCTCCAAGATCATCCAGTCCAACCTATCACCCAGCCCTATCCAACCAAATAGATCATGGCACTAAGTGCCCCATCCAGTCTTTTCTGACCAGACTCCTACTGTTACTAAGAAGTTGGAAGAAGTAGGGAGGAGAAGGCAACAAAAGAGACCCAAGCTCCTCTAACAAAATGGCCTCAAGCCTTGTGTTCTCATCTTGTGGATTAAGATTTGGGTGGCTTTAGGTGCTTCCCTCTTACCTTTTCTATCTCCTTCAGGTAACAGTCAATATAATCTCCTGCCTCAGACTGGTCCAAATCCTCCTTGTGCTTTGCAATCACTCCTTTCACAAAATGCTCAAGTTTCTCCCAGTGCCTGAAGATTTTCCTAAAGGGTCCTGGCAGCCATCTCATTATGAGAGGGAAAGCATTATATAGCTGGTGAGAAACCAAACAGTGCAGAAGGGCATTTCTTGAGTTAAAAAAAGAACAGAGATGATAGTTGAGATGTTTATATGCTTTATTACCTCTGTTTGCTACTAGGAAAATCAAAGGTCAGTTTAGTTACACCGACGTGAACAAGAACAAACAAGATAAGAATCAGATCTTTTCTGCTGATATCTCTAATATTGGATGGCCAAAGCTGTCCCCTAAGCTAAAGTGCCCAGAAACCAGTGTGGATACAGAGGAGGCCCTTAGTGCTGCTGTGCACGGAGGGGCTGGGTGAAGGGGGAGAAAGGGAATTTTCAGAGTGCTACTAACTGTATTTTCCTATTGCAAAAATGTGGATATTTTCAGTGCTTTCCCAGCGTTTTTTGGTTATGATATTTGTAGTGGCTTTTTCCCCCATGTGCTTCAGTAATTTTCACTTGCTTCTTGCTTTCCTGATGGATTTTGTGTGTAAACCCAGCCTCATGCAGAACAGTGCTTGTGGTCATTTCCTCTATGACACGACTCTTTTTCTACAGAGGAAACCAGGTTGCATCTTCGGTTTGTGAACACTTAGGTGCACCAGAAGCCAGAAAAGCATCCAAATGTCCTTACCTGGCCCCAGAAACTTCCGATGAGCAGCAGCGTTTCAGCCAGCGAGTGCAGCAATTCCTGAAAGCGGTTGTCATGGTAGTCAAAGCGGTTCCCAAAAGTTATGGAACAGATGATGTTTGAAACAGCATTGTTAATTTTGTAATGAGGGTCAAAAGGTTGTCCTGGAGGAAACAAAATGAAAGACAGCTTTCTGTTTTTCTTTTAAAGTTTCAGTCAAAGCCATGTTCTGTACCAGATCATAGTTGTGACACTGGGGTTAGACCTCATCTGTTTTTCACCCATGGAGATGCTAAGGCTTCACTTCCTATCCTGCAGTCTCTGCCACCTTCATAATTTCCAGCGTCCCACTGCAAGTTGGGCATTGTGGGCCAGGACATCCTTTCTCTGAGGACATCCCCTCCTGTACCCAGCTGCTGGCACACACCAGTGTTAGCACAGACCTGCCCAGGCAGGATGTGAACCATATTCCTGAGAAAACAACCAGAATTATGCCATGCTATGGCTATTGAGTTTGGTGTCAATTTAAAACACCAGAAGCCCCAAAGCTTAGCCCAGGACAAGGAGCTCAGGACTAACCATACTGCAAAAATACCGTTGCATTGGCCTCCAACCATCCACCACACAGAAATCCAGTGAGACGGGGAAGAAGGAGGATTGCAAGTTTCTGTGCCCACCTGTAAAATCCAGCTCATACAGCCCATAGATACCAGCTCCTATAACAGCAAAGTGTGGCATGACATTGATCACATTTGCATTCCTTGGGACAGCTAATGAACAGAGATAACATCTCCTAGGACACGTTTAGATAACCTGGACAGCTACTTGCCATGGTATGGGGAGACTATGAGTAACGAACTCAGTCCAGCCCCAAGCTGCTGTCGGCATGCTGGGGAGCATCACTTTGAAATGCAAGGCACTCTGCACAGGACTGCTGATCTCTTAGTAATTAGACTGGGCTGGTGCTCAGATATCAGAATGATGGGCATGATCACTATATGTCATTACTAATGGGAAGAAAGGCTCAAACCAGCAGCTTAATTAGTTTATTGATTAGGACTATAAAGGACTATAATCAATTGGCAGCATGAAGTATTTGGCCTGTTCAGCACACCAGCGATTAAAATGGAGCAAGTTCAGTATATAATTTCACCATTCCTATTTAGATCTTTCTTGTTTACTATATATAGCTCCATAGAATTAGCTAAACCCCATCTGCTTCTATTTAAAGCTGAAGTGCAACTTCACCCGTGTACCAACATACAAATTATTCTTACTAATATCGCTCTGGCAGTCCTTAAAAGCTGGACCATAAAAGAGCAAGGCACATGCTTCATCTGTGCAGGATACAAAAGGAAAGCCTGACTAAACAAGTTCTAAAATACTTTGCAAAATCAAGGACAATCAGAGGTTAACTCAGCCTCTGGGTGTATGTGCCTGACAGTGGGGGAATCACTCAATGTTAAGGGTTGGAAGGGATCTCTGGAGATCATCTAGTCCAATCCTCCTGTCAGAGCAGGTTCATCTAGAACAGGTTGCACTGGATGATGTCCAGACTCTAGAGATGAAAACTCTACCATCTCTCTGGGCAGCCAGTTCTACGACCCTCAAAGTAAAGAAATTCCTCCTCATGTTTAGATGGAACTTTCTGTGTTCAAGTTTGTGCTCATGACCTCTTGTGCTGTCAAAGGATTTGCCTCCTGACACATGGCTTTCGAGTATTTATAAGCATTGAGAAGATCCCCCCTCAGTCTTCTCTTATCTAGGCTAAAAACCTCCAAGTGCCTCAGCATTTTTCATGATAGATGTTCTAGTCCCCTGTCACATTTGTTCCTTCTTGAAGTACAGAAGGCATTTCTGAGCCACATAAACGTGGAAGTTTTAACAGGCACCAGTTACCTGCCCCCCACCTCTATAAACCCCGGCTAAAACTCAGAAAAAAAAACCACTGGAAGTTAATAAATGAAGCTTTATATTTACAGCAATGCAAATATACAAGCAAATATTTACAAGATATAACAGATATTTACAGAAATATACAGTAAAAAGGGAATACAGACACCACACCCCTCCCAGAGACCAAAATCCCCAAGAGAGGGTAACCAAACCCCCCTACCACCTTTCCCCCCTTCCCCAGCCTTATCTCACCACCTCTTGATGCTGCAGATAAGCTGAAGATCAGGGAGATTAGTAATAGGAGAAGAAGTTAGTCATTTTAGTGATTTTACTCTGAATTTAGCCAGCAAGCCCGAGAGACAAAAGAAGAGAGCGGCCGGAGCCAGCTCAGACAGAGGCCGACTGTCTATCTGGATATTTTGAGAACATTTCTTAAAACAATTTTTTTTCTCTCTGTCTCAGTAAAACTTGGTGAAGTGACACAGTGTGTTTAACTCTCTCTCAGCCAATAGTCTAATTTCTCACTCAAATCCTCCAATTAGCTCAAACCAACACATTTATATTTGCTTAACATGAATTAGAATACACTAAAATAGAAGTCCTGAGGTCTAAAATAAGTGCTAGAAGGCACAATCTGGGAGTGTGAAATTTGAACTATTGAAGAAATGTTTCTTATGTTAGGAGCTGGGCTAGAGTAAGAGTTTTATTTCTTGTTGCTGATTTAGCTGTAACCTCTGGGCCGGATGCTGTACCTTAACCACCTACCTTTCTCCTCCTCAACCGTCTCCACAAGGTACCGGCTCTCCTCTTGGACTTTCTCCTCAAAACTTACAGAAATGCTTTTCAGTGTTGCTGCAGTAAACTTCCTCTGTTGCCTCCATACATGACCATTTGATGATATGAGACCTGTAGGAAATAAAATAGAGCTCCAAGTGAACAGACCTCACCTCTGAGTCACATAGAATTTGGATTCTGGATTCAGAAATGGCCACTCACCTTGAGCAAAAAAAACCCCCACAGACATGGAAAATCTATAACTTTGCTTGGGAATTAAAATTCAAGAGTAATTGGCTTATGCTAAAGATCTAGCTGTATGGATTTGCTTTAATCTGCTACTTTGTCACTTTGCATGGGAAAAAAAAAAGGTGCAAGTCAAAATACTCTAAGTACTATCACGCTGTTGGCAGAGTTACAGGCAGGAGCACCATACCTCATATCTGAAGCTACGTGCAGCTGGGAGAGAAAAAGGACAAATTAAAACCATAGGGGAAGCTCTTTGAGTGTATTGATCGCCAAGCAGCTGGATTTAATTCTCCTCTTTCATTGAGATCTAACTTCGATCCCATCATCTTCCCTATATCCTAGAGAGGTTAAAAAAAAGTGCACCTGTGAGGTTATTAGACTGAATTCCCTTCTTGCCTTGTGCTGTGCAAGTTTTTATGGGTGCAGTTAGCAAGGGCTCAATTTAACCTGTTTCACCCTCATTTTTGCCATTGCAAATTAATGAAAAATGTGTAGGACAATCCCGGGAGCTGTACTTACCAAAGCCTCTGAATATTTCTTGGAGGAGTGGAATATTTGGCCGATCTGCAAATATTTCAGCCTGGTGGACAAGAGCTTCTCTTACCATCTGGTATCCATTGACTACCACAAAAGTCAGACTTCCAAACTGCACACTGAAGATGTTCCCATATCGACCAGTAAGCTGAAAGAGAGTTCATCACCCTCTGAGAGCAGGAAGGTGGAGATTTTGAAAACTCACCTGGAGAAGACCTTGAGTAATGGTATCTATCTTTGAATTTAGTCCTGCTTGAAGTAAAGCGACTTAGGAAAATCCCAACCCAAGTCTGTAGGCCACATCCAATCTAAAATATTCCATGAAGACTGTAAGTGGCATAAAATGATGCTAGAAAGCTGAGGTGTAGGAGTTTCCTTATACTTGTGGGAGTTGGGTTTTACCAGGAGGTTACATCAATTTGACTTGTGACAAGGACGTTACTTGCTTTGTAAATGATGAGCCTCTGCTCCATCACTCTTTTTCACATCGAGGGTACACGAGAGGTGAAGGCACCACCTGAGTCACCACACCCAGGCCCTTGATGCTGAGGGCAAAGCACAACAAATTATCCCTTTCATCAACTTTGTGTCTAAAGACCTGTGGTGTCTTGCTCCAGCTCTCCCATTTAGAAAGTGGCTGCAAGTGCTGATGGCTAGGAATCTGCTTCTAATTTTAAGCCTGAGTGCATTTATGGCCAAATTAGACCCCTATTCCTTGCATGGACCTCACTAGCATTAGTGGCTCCTGTGCAGTAACTCCCTGGTGTACAAGAGCAAAGGGTGATTGTAGCATCTCTCAGGACCTACTCTGTCAAAGAACTGAGGCCATCCTCTTCTCAGAACAGGCCTATATGGAAGGACAGACATGATCACCTTGAACTGATGCAGTGACTTGTGAAATCAGTCTGGGGCCAAATGGGTGTCTCAGTCACCCATTTGTGTGTAAATTAATGTGATTAATTTTATTAATCGTGTGTATTGACAGAATATCCTGCTCACACTGCCTCAGGCTTCCTGAGAGGTTCTCCTAGAGGATACTCTGTAAAAACCCAGAGTGGATAGATTGGTGTCAGCCTGCTAAGAAGATGCAAGAGATAAATAATCAGCAGAAAGGATATTTGCAACCAGCAAGTCAGAACTTCTCCTTCCACTTTGCAGAGAAGCATACTCATGTATGAAATATCTCACTTTTAATGCTTTTGGAGGGAGTCAAAGCTCCCTCCCAAAAGAGGAAGGAGGAATCACTACCACTTTCTGTGACACAGGGATCTTAAATATGCCTCAGGGTCTTTAATGTTTCTTTTAGATGTAATGGGGCAGATCACTGGCCTCTGAGCAAATACACTGACAAGACAATTTCCAGAGATGGTTTTTCTTGGTCCAAACAATTTCTCACAAAGCACTTGCCACTCATGCCTCAGCCTGGCTCAACCCCTCCAAACCCTTCCTAAGCCCCAGCAGAAAATGGTCATGATCAGACAGGGAGAAAGAGGAGGAACATGTAACTCTTTCTCCACTATGCGTTTCTTTCCCGTTGGACCTTTCTACTCCTATAGAAGAGGAGATGATTGTAAGAGGTAGAACCAAAGAGGGTCATCTATCTACATGGTTATTACATAGCTTGTTCTTCAGAGGTTGCACCTGCTTTGCAGATTTGGTGACAAAAGCCACTGAAGCAGTAAAATATTGTTAGTAGGAGAAATGTCTTACCTTCTGCAGTGCAAGATGGAGGGGTTGCTTGAAGTCCACGAAAGTTCCCACCAGAGGAAAGAGCTGTGGCCCTGGAGGGAAATTCCTGGGTCGCCTCATTCTCACAAAGTCAATGATCAAAAGAAACGTGACCAGAACCACCAAGAGCATCCAACCATTCAGTTTTTCCGTGAGAGAAACAAAATCAGGCCAAAACTGAAGCTCCATCTTGATTGATAAGGCTGTGGATCTTCATCCCAGGAAGGGACCTCAGGATGGTGTTACATTTGCTAAAACGGGAGCAAGAAAGGACTGGAAAGAAAACAAAAGAAGCTAGGATGATGATAGTTTACAGGGGACAGGACTAGTCATGAGCAAGCTGCTTTCTCATGCACAGCTTCTGCAAGAACACCTGCTGAGCAACTAAACTTAAACACCACATTCTCAAAAAGCAACCTCAAAACCTCAAAATCCTTGGCCAAACAAAAGTAATCTTGCAAATCTTTAGCTTTACATCTCTGTCAACTCCCTGGTTTTCTTATGGAAGAATATTTCTGCCTTCTGCCCTTAACAAGGAGCTCCTTTATACAGACACTTCGATGGGATTATAAGCATTACAAACGTCTGAGGTTAGGTGAAAGCAGCTTACTTGGCTAATTACATATGGTGGGCATTGCATAATTTAAAAAATGGTAAGGCATCTGAGGTGATGGACACCATACAGGTCCCTCAGGGGCTGATCCTGTTAAATGCTAAGCACCATCTGCAAAGGGCTGGATGTCTTCAGCACCCACCAAAGCCTGCCTGGTTTTGCTGGAGTAATCAGGTGAAGTTCGGACAAGGGAAACATTACTTGGCCCAGCCACTTAAAGGAGAGTTAAAGGAGCTTAATTTCAAGAGTGAGAACATAGGCTCCTATGCCTGTCAGCTAAAGGATTGGAACTTATGCATTTAAATCTCCAGGATTTTCTGAAAATCTCCTTTGGATAAAGCTTCATGCTGTCCCTTTTGAAAGCAGGGAGCATTTTCAGATGTGAAGTTTCACAACAGCAAAGACAGGCCTGTGAGCTCTCATAGAAATGTGAACATGTTCCCCAAGAGTCCTCCTATGCCATGACAGAATGAAAAATGGAAAAGACAAAGTGTAAATATTTGAAAGGAAAAGAAAAAAAAAAAAAAAGAAGTGATCTGTGTGTTTTCAAAGTCATTAGGCTCCTACTATTGCTAAAACGTTTGAGTTGGAAGAGGTAGGGAGGAGAGTGCAATAAAGGAAACCCAGGCTACTCTAACAAAATGGCCTCAAGCCTTGTGTTCTCAACTTGCGGATTAAGATTTGGGTGGCTTTAGGTGTTTCCCTCTTACCTTTTCTGTCTCCTTCAGGTAACAGTCAATATAATCTCCTGCCTCAGACTGGTCCAAATCCTCCTTGTGCTTTGCAATCACTCCTTTCACAAAATGCTCAAGTTTCTCCCAGTGCCTGAAGATTTTCCTAAAGGGTCCTGGCAGCCATCTCATTATGAGAGGGAAAGCATTATATAGCTGGTGAGAAACCAAACAGTGCAGAAGGGCATTTCTTGAGTTAAAAAAAGAACAGAGATGATAGTTGAGATGTTTATATGCTTTATTACCTCTGTTTGCTACTAGGAAAATCAAAGGTCAGTTTAGTTACACCGACGTGAACAAGAACAAACAAGATAAGAATCAGATCTTTTCTGCTGATATCTCTAATATTGGATGGCCAAAGCTGTCCCCTAAGCTAAAGTGCCCAGAAACCAGTGTGGATACAGAGGAGGCCCTTAGTGCTGCTGTGCACGGAGGGGCTGGGTGAAGGGGGAGAAAGGGAATTTTCAGAGTGCTACTAACTGTATTTTCCTATTGCAAAAATGTGGATATTTTCAGTGCTTTCCCAGCGTTTTTTGGTTATGATATTTGTAGTGGTTTTTTCCCCCATGTGCCTCAGTAATTTTCACTTGCTTCTTGCTTTCCTGATGGATTTTGTGTGTAAACCCAGCCTCATGCAGAACAGTGCTTGTGGTCATTTCCTCTATGACACGACTCTTTTTCTACAGAGGAAACCAGGTTGCATCTTCGGTTTGTGAACACTTAGGTGCACCAGAAGCCGGAAAAGCATCCAAATGTCTTTACCTGGCCCCAGAAACTTCCGATGAGCAGCAGCGTTTCAGCCAGCGAGTGCAGCAATTCCTGAAAGCGGTTGTCATGGTAGTCAAAGCGGTTCCCAAAAGTTATGGAACAGATGATGTTTGAAACAACACTGCTAATTTTGCAATGAGGGTCAAATGGTTGTCCTGGAGGAAACAAAACGAAAGACAGCTTTCTGTTTTTCTTTTAAAGTTTCAGTCAAAGCCATGTTCTGTACCAGATCATAGTTGTGACACTGGGGCTGGACCTGCAGTGCCAGGCAAAGCACACACAGGCTGCATGAGAGAGCTGCACCTTAATTATTACAGGAATCTTCTTTAAGGCTAACATCTATCTGAAATCAAAGGCTTCATGGTTTGAAGTACTATTTGTAGTTTTCTGGATGGTATTAGACATAATGGAGGGTGCAGTAATGACAGAAACCTCTGCTGTCAGAGGTCTACAACGTATATTTAACATCTTACCATAGCACAGCTGTGAACAGCAGGGGTTGTCCCTGTGCCAGATGCTCCTGTACCCATCAATGCACCTATTCCACCCTTTCTGGTATGGCAAGCTTTGCCTCACTTACCAGAGGCTAAATCAGGATAGTGGGCTCGTGCTCTTCATCCTGGCATCGGGGAGATGACTCGGTTGGTGGAGGTGTCAGCCTACAGCATGCTCAAAGGGACTGTGATGCTAAGGCGTCAAATTCTGCTAGCCCAGTTTCACTCCTCTGTTCTTCGCTCTGCCATATGATTTGTCAGCATGCACACAGAGTGCAGATCCCTCTACCACTTGTGGCTGCTGTGAATTGGGCTACGTGCAAAGCCAAGGTGTTAATGTGTTCTTCTGGGTGGTGTTGTGGGGGTGGATGCATCGTGGTTGACAGGAGAAATGTTATTTTTAGCAGGAGGAGCACATTTTGCATGTACTCACATGTGTCTTGTCAGTCAGAAACCTCAAGCCTATTACTTTGCCTTGAAGCTTCACTTGTCCAAATGCATCTCTTCACAAAGTTCTCAACATGCCAGATTTACTAAAAATTAGAGAAAAGCATTTTGGTATTACCAGGGGTCTCCTGACCTCTGTAGATGATGACACCAGCATGTTACCAAACTGCATTGTGATGATGCTATTTTGGGTCCTCCCAGGCTTTAATCAAATCAGTTCTCACCACATGGTGATGGGCAAATCCGCAAAGCACCAAGGAAATCCTATCACTGCAGTACATGGGCAGCACAAACATGTGGACAATTCCTAAAATTTTGCAGTTTTGACAAATACCCTTAGCGTTAAGACCATGGTCACCTGAAGGATGAACCTGTGCTTTTGGCCAGCACCATGAACACAGAAACATCAGTCTTCTATGGTCTAAGTACCCAAAATGTGAATTAGTATAAAGATATAAACCCACACATCTATTAGGGAGCAGGATGTAAACCCACCTTGCCAAATTCCTCCTTGGATAACTCTTCCTAACCCCAGAGACAACTTTTTGACCAGCTCACCTGAGCTCATGGATATGGTGTAGATAAATTGTGCCATATTGCATGGACACACACACACACACATCACTGCTTGAATATTAAGGCATCTTGAACAGCCAACAGACAGAAATTGGCCCATATGCTTTGTACCTTCTTCCCTGGCTAGATGTCTAACTGTGTGCAGAAGGTTTTGAAACACAAAGAGAAACATTCTGTTAAAAATGCAATTACCATTTGTTTTTCAAGATAGAGTATCCCATTATTTTTTCCAGAGAAGTGAAATTCAATAAGGTTAGAGCAGAATGTAGTCCAACAGTTACTGTACTTTCAGAGCATTATTTAAGCTACAGAATTTCTTAATGATTAGAAACATATGTGGGGAAAGTCACATGCAAAATGAGAATGACTGGAGACAATTTTCCCCCCAAACACTTCTTTTCAGGCAAGTCACAGCTCATCCACCACTGTAGTTCCATCCACTACACTGGAGGTGTGAGACTGTGTCCAACCTGTGGAGCCATGTGCTCAGGTCATGTTAAGCAACAGGCTCCAGCAAAGTCCAAGGACACATCCTGATTTACAACAAGGAATATTTTGCTGCTTCTTTCCTCCTTATGTCAGACCCAAATGAGTGATGCCATGTTCACCATGAGCAAGCAGCAACCACCCTGGGGTGTGTGCCAGATGGTTTTCGTGCAAGTGTAGTTGCTGTTTCATGATCTAGCCCAGGTGAGTCCTAATGGATCTGGAGGCAGTGACTGCTCTGGACACTCATTTCGTGTTGGGATTTGCTTTACTACTTCAAATTAAATCTGCAGAAAGTTTGTAATTGCAGAAGGCAAGGAAGAGAGAGTTCTGGGGCACCTGTACCTCCCAAAGCAAGCTTGAACACAGTCCTTAAATGGAAGTTTCCCCCCTTTGGGTGATTTCACTGGGACGTAACTGCTCCCATGGGAGATCAGGTCTCAAATGTTTCTGTGAGTCTGACTCTGGGTCCCAAAGTCATGGAGCCACATCAGTATTTGCTGCCGTACCTGTCTGGTGAATACTAAAGTGCCATCATTTTTGCATCTTCTTTCTCTTCTATCTCAGACTAGATGCAAATATTCTCTGGGTTTTCCTGGGACTCACATACACCTTTCACCTATAGACCCCTGGTCACAATAATTTTTTCAGGTCTAATTAAAGCTATAAGGCATGCAACTATCACCATGAATGGATAAACTGAGGCATTGTGAGCCTAGACCAAGCAGTGTGGGTAGACCTATAAAGTGTCCTATTGTGCAATCCAGGAGGGACCCCAAAAGATCTTTAGGGGTGGTGGATGCCCCGTCCCTGGAAATATTCTAGGTCAGGTTGGACAGAGCTCTTAGCAACGTGATCTATCTGAAAATGCCCCTGCTCACTGCAGGGGTTTTGGACTAGATAACCTTTAAAGGTCCCTTGCAACCCAAACCATTCTGTGAATCTATGAAGCTGGGATGCTGCATCCCCTTCTGTCACAAACTAAAATGTCCCTTCACTGCTGTACAAGACAGTTGTGACAAAGGGATTTTCAGTCAGATAATTAAATGTAGGTAGCAGAAAGTGCAGCAGGGAGTACTTGCCTCCAGACCTCGGATCACCCTTTGACTCTTTTGATCTTTGCGCCAAAACTTTATTTCCTTCATAGCCAGGAGCTGCATCTCCTTTGCCAGCCCCTCCCGGCAGACCTCATACGGACCTATCGAATCCGACTTGGGGG
Organism: Psilopogon haemacephalus; assembly: GCA_013396835.1. Lineage (NCBI taxonomy): Eukaryota > Metazoa > Chordata > Aves > Piciformes > Megalaimidae > Psilopogon > Psilopogon haemacephalus. Next base: position 246,528 of record VWZI01001681.1, on the reverse strand, counting down.
GTGCCGGGTGCTTCCCCCCAGAGGGGGCCATGCTCAAGGCACCGCCGCCGGCAACCGCCCACGATCCCCTTGGCAAGGCTCCGCCGCCGTCTGCCGCAACCTGGCAGAGCTGGGGCTGCAACCCCGGCTGCTCGCACGGGCGACTTCCCGCATCCCAAGCTCTAACTCCGGCTCTCCGCAAACCTCTGAAATCCTCTCCTTTCTACGACGCACCTTTTCAGTATGCACAGAGAAGAGTACAGTCACATATTCCTCTCAAAGCCACAAGGACTTGCCTGGAGTTAAAATGTCATTTATGTACATATCACAAGCGTTTTTCTAGGCACAGATGTCTTTCTGGTGCCAATATGCTGTTTATGTACTTATCTGTCACAAGCACATGTCTACATACATATGCCCTGCTGGCAGAGGCACAGAGCATTTTGAAACTCTTATTAGGCTGCTAATGAATAATACGCATACAAAGGAGAAAACAGAAGGTGGATCTATCAGGAACAGCCTCTTTCATAACTACCTTTTAATTGTAGGAGAGGAAGAAAAGAGATGAATTTTGATATGTTGGCATCTGTGAAGGCCTGCTTAGCAGCAGCAAAAGCCATCGTTTTAAAAGTGGATTTTTCACANTGGTTGATTCTCCTCATCTGAGACACATTGCAGTGTAAAAATGAATGCTCCTGACAAGCTTGTCCTCTCTTTCTTTTTTTTTTTTTTCCCTTAAAAAAAAAAAATTGACACTGAGAGTGTTGCAAATCCTGGTGCCAATGATGTACGATAGTGTGATTGTCACCATGGAATGCTGAAAAGCCTGAGCAGCTGTTTGGCATATTGACAGTGCGAATTCGGAGCGTTTTAAATGCAAATGACAGCATTCAATTGATCGCAGGAAAACAATGGGTCATAGCCTTACCTTTCGTTGGCTACGCTCGGAATAATCAGTCTGCAAATCCATGCACAATAGGGATATTGTACACGTTCTGGGGATTTTGTTCCCCGCTTACAACGGGGTCCACATGATGCTGCTTATGAGCAGAGCTGAAAAAGAGGTACTGCTGCCCTGTCCTGGACACTGCCTTGGGGTGAGGTGGAGGATGGGGCATGATTTGCTCCAAACCCACCCTGTCTTAAGTGTCAGCCTGTTTTTCTTCACTTCTATCCTTTTCTGCTTGCTCTTTAATCATTCCCAAGGGTGGCTGGCTTTCTGCCTGACTTGTCTCCATTATACCCTGCTGCAATCAATATGGCAAGCAGAAATCAGCAGGAGAAGGCATGTTCTGCTCTCAGTGAGAGCCGGTGGGAGGGAAAGAGATCAGGCCAGCCAGCTGCAACCTCAGCCCTGCAGGCAAACCGAAATCCAGCCCAAAACACCGCCGTCAGACAGCTGAGTCCTGCTTCCTTCACGGTGCCTCCCAACCAGTGGTGAGCAGCAGGTAAAGGTCTCCTTCCTTGTCCCAGCCGAGGGAAGGCAGGCAGGAAAATTTAGCCCTGGTAAATATTTCACTGAAAGCAGGTTTTTGGCATTTATAAACCAAAACCAAAACCAAACCCCAGGAAAACCGAGAAGGGGCCTTTCAAAGCAGAAAACTCCAGGAAAGCAGGATGCAAACTTTCACCAGAACCATTATGTAAGGACATTAATGAGCACTTGATGGTATTCACATTGGTTCAGGCCTCTAAGGCTGGCCATGCTAAACTGAAGGCTGCCACTCCTGAATGTCTCTAGGTATAGATTTTTGTTGAGATCCAGTATTCTTTAAAAACAAACTAAAAAAATATGCAGGAGTGTCATGGGTAAAGACATCATCCTGCCAATGCCATCTGCCCACAGCTTTACATGACGTCTCCCTCCAAGAACTTTTAACTTGGTGAGTTTTTTCCCTTTCCTTGTTTTGTAAACTTGAAACAGCTTTTCAGGGCCCATTCCTACTCCTGCAGTCCCCTAAATTGTGAGCCATGCTTTTCTGTCTCTTGTGCTTCCATCCTCCCTTTTTGTGTTCCAGAAATAAGTGTTTTGGATCAAGCACTAATTTTTTGGCTCTCCTTGATCCATGGGTGGTGTACTATGAGACAGCTCTGAGTTTTTCTGCAATACAACCAAGGTACAAACAGCACCACAGATGCCAGAGCAGCTGTTGAGATGTCTGTTAGATGCCCATGCTCAGATTTGCACCTAGGTTCACACATTGAACATCACAAACGGCTGATGCTCTTGAGCTGTCTGAATGTGGGGGTCTATGTGTTGGGCTCCTTGCACCAGAAATCAGCTTCTCCGTGACATTTTTCAATTAGAAAACATTCTATTCTATATGGGGAGGTACATGAGGAGTTGGAGGCTGAAGACTATATGGCTAATGTCATCCATTTATGGAGTCCTGTTAGGAGGTTCCAAATTTTTTTCCCAGGCTTTCCCAATCTTTTCCAGCCATCCTGTCTTGGTAAAAATATCAAGTGACTTCTCCGTACAGATAGATGACACCTATTTCAGCATTCATTTTTTCTGTCTGTGAAAGAAGGCAATGAATAAACTCCAGCATCATTAATACCTTTGCCTTTCTAAGACAAATCTGTTTACCTGTAAAACAGGCCCATTAAAACCCAATCAGCCAATAGAAACAATTAGTTACAACATAGGCATGTGATTTGCTCAGCCTCTGGAACAGGGTAGTGTCTTGCTTAGCCTGAGCTCACTGCTGATGGATGCGTGGTGAAAGGTCTTGGAGACTATGTACTGAGCTAAACACTGGGGAGACAGAAAATGATTACTTCAGAGAGACATTGCTCAAGACGGCTCTGCAGGAAATTCATCACCACCATCACTACCATTGCACATGAGCAGCAGCGTATGGGAACCGAGCTGTAAAAAGTAACAAAAATGGGTGAACTCGGGGAATATGGTATACCATGAGCACGGGGAATGTGTCCCTTCCCAAAGGGAGAAAATGTTCCTAGTTAGTGGCTTTCTGTTCAGCTAAAGGCAAGGCTTGTGTGTGTGGATTTAAGCTGTGAACACAGAGCCTTTGTTTTCTGGGAACAAAAGAAACCAAACCCACACAGGTTGGTAATAAGGAAACTTTCTATCAGTTTACACTGAGCTAGAAGGTCAAACCTTGAACTTGCTGTGAAACATGCAGGACTAGTCTCTCATGCCTGAAATCCCATGGCCTTGGAATCAAATCTATAGCTCATTTCTGCTTAACTCCAAGAGGCCAGAATACCAGCCTAAAATGAAGCCGCTAACAAGACCAAGAGGAAAGTTACTGGCAAAGGCTGCTCCTCCCCATCTTGCATTTGTCTTAGCAAGTTGCTCTTGTTAAATATAAACCTTTAAAAGAAGTAGATAGTGGATTTGGTCTTGAAGGACAATGCTTGCTATGAGTCCTTCTGGGGAAGTCCCACTGTATGGAAACCAAGAATTGAGGTTCTCTTTGACCCAAAGACTGTCTGTGAGCCCTTTTACCTGAAAGGTGGAGCACAGCAGTCTTCAAAGGCTCAAGGGTGCACAACAAAATGAAGAACTTCATGATGAGTATGACAAAAGCCCTCATTCTTTACAGCAGCACATCTGGAATGCAAAAGAAAGTGCCTTGTCTTCAGTTAAATGGAAGGTCTGATCTCATCCTACCAGAAGGAGCAGGGTAACAATCAAATCGCTCTACAATTGTCCCTTGCAATGGCAGGACCAGCAGAATTTTTTTTCAATCTTCCTCTTGCTGGCAAACGGTAGAAGGCAAAAGTCTTGTAGAGACAGAAGGATTAAGAACAAAATGTCTTGCAGAAGGCTAGAAAACTTTCCCAAAGCATTTTTCTTTGAGCACATGATTTACAANAGAAATATAAAAAGTGTAGATTAACACATTTTTGGATAACTTCCAAGCTCTCAATTCCTCTGCATAAAGGATTGTTTTGACAAATCAAAGATGACTTTTTGGGTGGCCTGGAGAGATGCAAATTTGTGCTCTCTTTGTAGCAGAAATGATAGCTTCCCACAGGGTGCTTACTTGTGTCTCTCAGACAATTACAAGGATGAGGCTAGTCCACCTTCTCATCTAACTGCAACAAAATTCTGCCTGGTGATTTCTGACAAGTTTTCCAAGTTGGTCAAACACAGGGATGACTTTGGGTACCTTAACTTCTATCTAGTAATTACTTAGTAGCTACTACATGTTCTTCAGTGAGGGTACCCCTTGGAAGGTGCTCCAAGACAATCTTCAGTGGAGGTCTCTACTGACAACAGGCGCTTTATTTATATGTAATTTATTCTTAATTTTGATTTATCTGATGCTTCACACAAGCTTCTTTGTTTTCTAAATTGTGTGATAACTCTATTTTAAAAGATCTCTGTCCACTGAGAAGCACCTGGGTCACACTAGATGAGTGCAGAAAATGGTCCTGAGTGGGTGAGGCTGCACCTTGAGTACTGCATTCAATTTTGGGCCATTCACTCCAAGGAGGACATTGAGGTGCTGAAGCCTGTTTAAAAGAGGGCAATGAAGCTGGTGAAGGGTCTAGAGAACAGATCTGGTGAGGTGTGGCTCAGCCACAGGTGGGGCTGTTTAGAAAAGGTTGAGTGGAGACCTTCCTGCTCTCTACAACTCCCTGAAGGCAGATTGCAGCAAGGTGAGGGTTGGTCTCTTCTCCCAAGGAACAGTAGGACAGGAAATGGCCTCATGTTGTACCAGGGGAGGTTTAGGCTGGGCATCAGGAAAAAAATTCTTCCCTGAAATGGCTGTCAAGCCCTGGAACAGGCTGTCCAGGGAAATGGTGGAGTCACCATCCCCAAAGGGATGTAAGAGATGTGTACATGTGGTGCTGAGGGACATGGTTTAGTGGTGACCTGACTGTGTTGAATTAACAGTTGGACTTGATGATCTTAATGGTCTCTTCAAAAAGCCAAACCAAACCAAACCAACAAACAAAACCCCCCACAGGGTTTATGATGCTATTTTAGTGCAACAAAAAAAGCAACATGCCAAAACTGACTCACCTAGTTGACCAAGAGCAACACTATTGGAAAATGTCCTGGTGTGACTCACCTCTGTAGCATCCAAGTGGACACCACAATGTCACCCACTGGGTGTGCTGGCTTTCTCTCTGGGGTCTAGCTGGAGGTTGCAGTGGTGTTCAATGTGTGTCAGACGAGAGCTCCTTGTAGTCTTAAATCATATAATCATATCAATGGATTAAAATGCATATTGGAAAAGTAAGTGGGTTAAAAAGAAAATTATCCAAGGTAGTTCAGAAAGGCAGCTTCGGAACAGATCAAACCACTGGCAAAAAACCCAATTGTCCTGGAATGGGGAAAAAAAAACCCAGACAACCCACATATATATTCACTTAAAGACAGTCTTCATAAACAGTTTGAACAAGGCTATGAGGCTGGAGGAACAGATGGGAAAATAGAACAAACAGATGGAAAAACTCTATCTCTGGAAAAAGAAATAATCTATTTGTAAAGCTATAGCTCCTTTGAATGAAATGCTTCAACTTTAGGGAGCTGAGGCATGCGAAAATTTATAACAAGGCCATAAATTCATACATCTGAGATCAGTAGGGTGGCAGGTCCTTTAGACAGGTGAAAAAGGTGCTTCTTAAACAGCTGTGTACATTATTTGTCTATACTTAATGCCTCCATCCACAGGGATACTTTGCTGCCCACATGAGCTATATCTTATTCACTTTACAGTTAAACAGTCTCTCTCAGCTTTTCATTAGCCATCACTGGCTAATATATTAAAAGGAGCACACTTACCTTTCTTTCTGTCATCTAATCACAGGAAAGAAATGGGCCTGATCTCACCAACACGAGTAGAAAAGTCTTACAGACAAGAAGGGGAGAAGAAGTGAGTCCCATGACAGTCCACCAATTTAATGGGGAAGTAAAGGAATATCCATTAAATGCCACCTATCTGCCCAGCTGCTCTTGGTCAGCTCTCTGTATAGATACAAAGGAGAAGATCAAGAGTAAACCAGGGAGGAAAATTCTGGTGTTAGACTGACTTCAGGAGAGAACTTCACTTGCAGCAACCGAGCTGCAATGCAAGAAATTTGGTCCAATCAGCATGGCTTCACCAAGGGCAGATCCTGCCTGACAAACCTGGTGGCCTTCTATGAACAGGTCACAACATTAATAGATGAGGGGCAAGCAACTGATATCATTTAGCTGGACCTGAGCAAAACCTTTGACACTGTCCCGCACCATGTCCTGGTCTCCAAGCTGGTGAAACATGGGTTTCATGGGTGGACCAGCAGATGGATAAAGAATTGGCTTGATGGCCTCACCCAAAGAGTGGCTGTCAATGGGTCCATGTCCAAGTGGAGACCAGTGACAAGTGGAGTCCCTCAGGGATCACTCCTGGGACCAGTCTTGTTCAACATCTTTGTGGGTGACATGGACAAAGGCATTTAGTGCACCCTCAGCAAGTTTGCTGGTGACACCAAGCTGTGTGGTGCAGCAGACACACTGGAGGGCAGGGGTGGCATCCAGAGGGACTTGGACAGGCTGGAGAGGTGGGCACAAGCCAACCTCATGACGTTCAGTGGGACCAAGTGCAAGGTCCTGCATCTGGGTCGAGGCAATCCCAAGCACAAATCCAGGCTGGGCAGTGACTGGATGGAGAGCAGCCCTGAGGAGAGGGAGTTGGGGGTGCTGGTGGAGGAGAAGCTCAACATGAGCCAGCAGTGTGCACTTGCAGCCCAGAAAGCCAACCAGAGCCTGGGCTGCATCAGGAGAAGTGTGCCCAGCAGGTCAAGGGAGGTGATTCTCCTCCTCTGCTCTGCCCTGGTGAGACTCCACCTGGCGTACTGCTTCCAGTTCTGGAGCCCCTATTACAAGAGGGATGTGGATATGCTGGAGTTTGTCCAGAGAAGGGCCACGAGGATGATCAGAGAGCTGGAGAGACTGAAAGAGTTGGGGCTGTTCAGTTTGGAGAACAGGAGGCTTTGAGATCACCTTATTGTGGCCTTCCAGTATCTGAAGGAGTCCTACAAGAAAGATGGGGAGGGACTTTTTAGGCTATCAGGTAGTGACAGGACGTGGGGGAATGGAGCGAAGCTGGAGGTGGGGAGATTCAGATTGGACGTGAGGAGGACGTTCTTCAGCATGAGAGTGGTGAGGCCCTGGATTGGGTTGCCCAGGGGGGTGGTTGGGGCTACATCCCTGGAGGTGTTTAAGGCCAGGCTGGATGAGGCTGTGGCCAGCCTGATCTAGGGTAGGGTGTCCCTGGGCGTGGCCGGGGGGTTGGAACTAGATGATCCTTGTGGTCCCTTCCAATCCTGACTCATTCTATGATTCTGATTCTAACTGGTTCCCCAAATGAGACACAACCTTGCAGGAAAAACTGGGTCTTGTGTGTTTGTCAAAGAGCCACCATCCTGTGCTTCTCAGTGAGTATGGTTTTGATACTTAAAAGCACAAATTTCCAGCCATGAACCAGGTGTCCAGAAACTATTCCTGGGGTAAATGAGTTCAGTGACCTGAGAGCAGTTACTTGCATTAGCAACATGAAAACCACGTTACACAAAATGCTAACTTACTCTGAGGACTTGGGAGATGGGTGGTTTGAGCTGGCCAGGCAGTGTTAATAGGCATTGGTTTATGATCTTGGATTTAATCCCTTCAAATCACAGCTTTGCAGCTGCAAGAAGGGACAGTAGAAGTGCTCCAGCTCACTAGGGAGAGGTGAAGATTGAATTTTTAACTGAGTGCATTTAGCAGCATGGGGGATAAAAAAGGATGTTTGCTTTCAGCACAGGTCCTGGGGTGAGAGTATGGCAGTGGGGACCCACCTGGCAACTGCATTTTGCTCTCTTCCTTATTTCAGGTCATTTCTTTTAAGTCGTTGCAGGGCTTTTAAGGACTGTGTCCCATATCTGGGTCTTAGCAGCTTTGCCCACATGTTTTCCTGTGTGTGTCTGGGACTCCTAAAAGCATCTTTAGCGCTCAAGCAAGTTCCCTTTTGAGGAGGGACTGTCAAAGACAGGCGCTAATGTCATTAGGAGGTTACAAGGGGGAAACAAGAGAGAATTTGCTACAGATCCTCATTTCCATAATCTTGCCTTGACATCCTCGTTTGTCAGTTCTTAACCTCAATTCCTTAACCTCCAAATCTGTGCAGTCATTGACCTTGGGGATTTGTCTTCAAACTGATTTCAAGTTTTAGGCAGTCTAAATTAGGCTCCCTGTGACAGAAGACAAAACTTGGTCTTTGCACCCAAATGTGAAAGACAGGCCCAGAGTGCAAGTGAAATCTTGCAATCGTTTTTTCAAACCATCTGCCCATCTGCAATCCCAGAACAATATCAGTTCGGTGCTGCCTTCCCTCTCTCTCACAGGAATAAAGAAATTATCATAAACAAAGCAGATCAGGGGTCTGTTTTAACCCAAATGAAGCCAAGACACATTGTTTCAGAAGGAAGCAGGAGGGAAAAGAAAAAAAAAAAAAAAGAGCTACAGGAGAAGTTTCTTTCTACCTCCCATTAACTCCAGTTTGGCCAGTGATGCCGGACACAGCAGTGTAATTTGGAGTGGATGGTGCTGTGTCTCTCTCCTTGGGCACTATGTTTCCAGGGTATTTCTGTGGCAAACAAAAGTAATCACCACAAAGCTTCCTGGCCAAAAAAAAAAAAAAAAAAAAAAAAAAAAAAAAAAGAGAGGGAAAAAAAAAACAACCCATAAAACCAAAACGAAACCTGTAGAAATTCTCTCTAGCTGTGCAGAGGAGGGAGAATAAAAGGAAAGAGGAAAATTAGGCTGGACACAAAGAGCCTTTTGGTCTCAGACCATTTTTGTGTTGCACATAGCAGTCAAACTGCTGTCTGAATCATGCTATTTATTTCAGGGTGTAAAGCCATTGTGAAAAGAGGCATTATTTCCAAGAGTGTGCTCTGACTTAGAGAGTCTGCGGCAAACTGGCAGGGCAGCTTGGTATGAGGATTTTCTGGAGCTGCAGGTAGAGATGAACAATGGGAGCTGGACCAGTCCCTGCGTGATGGGGAAACAAGGGGAAGCAGAGAGTTTAAATAATTCAGTGTCTAGGTTAATGTGATGCACGGGAAAATACTGCCATAAGTCACGAAGCTAAATGCTCAAGTTCCTCTTCCACGGATCAGAGAGCAGGTTTTGGGGGTGAAGGGAGGAAAATGGGCACATCTGTGTTGGAAAGCAGCTTGTGCAGCCATGGTGTGAGCGATGGTGTGCAGGGCTGTGAGTGCTGCAGAGGGACTGCCCCCGAGGTGCCAAGAGGGGGAAGGAGATCTGTGGGAGCCTCAGCCTCATTATTTTTATGTTCAGCTGCCTAATTACTACGTGTCAGCTGTCTGTTAGAAGGAACGATGTACTGCAGCCTCTCGTTTGGGAATTTATAGTGATTAATGGGCCTGGAGGGAATGACTAACGAGGAAATGTTAGAATTAGTAAATATGCATCACCGTGCAATGAGTAAACTGGAGGACGTGACAAATGAGCCCAAGTATGTGAAAAAGGTAAATGTCACAGAGGGACAGCCTTTGGGAGGCCTTGGGGACCCGCAGAGACCAAGAGAATCAGGAGGATGGGAGCAAGACAAGTGTGACAACAAACCTAGCAAGAAGGATCCTCCAAAGCCTTTCAGCCTTTCAGACATTCCTGGACAGACCTGGAGGAAAAAACTCACACTGACATGGCACTATGCAGGACTGCAACCCCATTTCCCATCCGTGCCGTTGTCTCTTATGGGGGTATAATGACACCATGTTGGGTGATCCTGGTGACAGCTCAGGCCTACATCAGGACCTGAGTCTTTGAAGATGCTTAGGTACTGCAAGACCTAAACTACTTTGACAGTTGATTCATTTAATCTGCAGAAATCAATTTCAGTTTGACTGTTTCAGAAGTGTTCTACTAAATAACAGCTTTGCTGGATGCCAAAAACTTGTAGCTGTTCCAACAGTCATGCTAAGTAACACCTGCAGGTTCAGGCTTAAAGGCAAGGACTACAGGAGACAGCATCATGGAGGGTCCTGGAAATTTGGGCTAGTTTCCTGTATATTCAATTAAAATCTGCTGGTGTTCTTGAGTGGCTGGCACTTTCAAACTTTATCTCATTTTTGCTACCAATTTCAGTTAATTTCTATTAGAAATTCTGTTAAAAGCTGTAAAATCATTCATATGAACAAAGTTAAGGAAGAAAAGCATCTTTCTTACTTTCTTGGTCTAAAATCTCACTGAAATCACTGGCAGTCACTGGGTTGCTGCATCTGTCCATCTGCTGGTAAGACCACCCCCTTAGCAGTCTACTGCAAACTTTTGTGTTGATGTTGCCATCTTTATAAGAAAACAAACAAACAAACAATCAAAAACCCCAAACAAAACCCCAAAAAACCTAGAACCCTAGATTCAAATGTCCTTTAGTTTCGGAAAATCTGGAATTATATCTGCCACAGAATCCTGAAATTTGGTCTCATTTGCAGTGACCAGATCAAAGCCCTTGCTCCACACTGGTTTCCTTTTTTATTTCAAGCACAGCAACACCATTCAAATCTCACCCAATTGAAAGATGCAGCTGTTTCTATTTTTGCTGCATCCCTCGTAGAGAATAGGAAACAAGCAACAATTGCATATTGTGCTTGGTGATCAGCAATATTCTGCCTGTAAGATAATTTTCACTGATTGGAAAGAGAAGTCAGGGGAGCAATAGCGTAGGTGCTTCTGCCCTTTAAATACTGCAAACAGCTGTAATGGTGTGTTTGCTGTACCACAGACACTTCTGAAAGCTGAGGCAAATTTCACAGGACATAACTAGATCACAGCTAAGGCTATAGTTACAGAATAGATAATTTTATTTTTCCACTGTGACTAGGTGCAAAAATAAAATTATTTATAGAAAAAAAGGCCAACAAAGCAAACATCCCCCTCCCCTAAACCAAGCAACTAATTTCCCTTGTGAAAATTAAACAAGCTAAATAGCTCTTGCCTTGGTTAGTGTACAGCCTCTAACTCACATAACATGGAGGGTGAGAAATAAGTGTACTAATCTGTGATGGGATATTGTAATTCAGTTTGTGTATTAGCACATACTTAGCAGGCACTCTGATCTGCCAAAAAAACCAAGATGCAGCAAACAAGGGGAGCTGCACAAAGCCAGAAGAGAGCTCAGATCTCATGGTTTTAGGAGCCATGTGTACCCCTGGCTACATGAAATTGGTCTAATGAGATTCAGACAAAGTCATTATGCATGGCATGAGCTTCAGTGTCCACACCTTGGCCAGCACTGGTCAGCTGCTCACTAGCTGGTTTGGAGGGCTATGAAGCCAGGTGAAAGACTAAAGGAAGACTGAATGCACAAATGTGGTTACTTGTCCATGGTCACGCAGCAAGATTTCCATGGAGCTGAGTTGAGAACCCATATTTCTTGACTTTCAGGATTATGTTTTCTTTATCCACAGCACTATCATTTAACCTTCAAAGAACCTCTCTGGTGAAGTTCCTAAGGTGTTTTGTCTTGGAAAATGCAACTGTGCTAAAAGTGAGTTTAAAACTCTTTGCTTTCATAGAGAAGATCTAATTCCCAAACTCTACATTATGTAAGCAGACCCCTGAGCATAGCCTGTTAGTTCTATTTTACTTTTTCTTTCTTTCTTTTTNNTTTTTTTTTTTTTTTTTTTTTTTTTTTTTTTTTAAAACATGTTGCACAAATAGAGTGTTCTCTACAGCTTTCTGCGTTGGTGTCTTCTGGTGGAGACGACTCATCAGTCTGACTAAACTACATCCAGAGTTACTTCACTTTCTCTCCCTCCTGGCCACATCATTTTGCACTTCAAGCCTTGTGAGAACAAATGCTCCACTCTTTTGGGTTTCCTGGCAAAGGGAAGAATTGGGAGATGAGAAACCACCACTGCCATCCACCTCTAGATGATGACTGTATAGCAATAATTTATATTATTTTTTTTTTAAAGAAAAGTCCATGCCTACCTTGCTTGGAGAGATCGATAGAAATGGAAACCAGTCATGTACCAACAAACTTCTTCATTGCTGCTTGACTCCATCCCTTCCACTGAACCTGTCCAATAGGTACCAAAGGCAGTGCAAAGTCCTTCTCTGTTGTTTCCTAAAGCAGAAGTGACAACAGAAAGGCTTTGCAACCACTTTCCTCCATAAAAACGCTAACTTTGGCAAACTGAAGACCTTCCCCAGTGCTCTCTGCGGGTGAAACTAAGGATCTCATAGACCCAAACTTACCTATTGCATCCTAGCAATATCCCTTTTCTGGAAGCAATGATGTAAAGCATTAAATCCCAGTCTTGAAATCAGGACTTTCCCCTTTTCCATAAGTCTATGGCCACTTCCCATCACTCATAACTGTGTGATGACTGCCATACCCCATGAGTAGGGAGAGGCAATTCCCCCAAGAAGTTCCAGGACTGAACCATAGCTTTTATGTTTCATGATTTCCTTGCTGGCAAAAGTAATTCAACATTTGGTTGAAACAATGTAAAGCAAAACATTTATTTGAAACATTGTATTTATTCTAATCACCATCAACCCATCCCCATATGAAACAGTTTTCCCAAGGGTGGCCTCATTTGGGGGCTGTACATACAGGATGGAAGGAAATTACTTCTACTTTTCAAAACAGCAAAATTTGATGTTTTTGAGTTTCTGCTGGAAAATGACAGGATGGAAAATCCACAGCTATCTCTACTTGTAACACATCATGCTTAGGTGTGTGTGCATAGCACTTAACACAGCATAAAACATAATATCGCACATAACACATCCAGGTGGGTGTGCATATGGCATGGGCACAGAAAGTAAGTTTGAGAGACAAAGTTTGAGGACACAGAAACTATTGGAGAAGGAGGGTTAAATAGTATTCAGATCAGATGGTACAGAGAAAGCTGCGTCTTCTGGATCTCAGGAGAGGTTACAATAAAAAAGCTAGTTTGCAGCTGCCACTGGAAACACCTAGAAGTCCCTTCCTTTATTATTTAGTAGTGGGAGATGCAGTGCAGGAAAAAAAAACCAAAAACAAACAAAACCCAAACAACCAAAACAAAACAAAAAACCCAAACCAAACCAAAACAAAAAAACTCAACCCAACCCCAACCCCCCCAAAAGAAACCCACCCAAGAAGTTTGTGCTGGGGAAACAATATCCAGCCCTCAGCAGAGATAAAATCCAACACCCAGCTGATGTTTCTCAGTTGAAAGCAAGTGCAACTGGTCAGGCATGCCACAGTTTCCACCCCCTCCATCTGAAAATAACACTTCTTCAGAATTTTCTGGGAGCATGAAGATTTCAACAACAACAGCAGCACCAACAGAGTTCCCCATATGCTGCGTTGTTTACTCTTGAGGGAAATTGTTGACTGATTTTCGTCTTGCCACATGTGAGATAAAACACTCTACTATCCCTTTATTCAATAAAATCCTTTAATATTCCAAGTCTCTTGTGTGATTCAGAAAGGAACTGTGTCTGAATGCCAGCCTTTCCTGCTGGGGGGTAGAAAATGCCTGTTCCTGGCTTGCCTTAGCAGCAGGCTGGCACAGATTGGCCTCTCCAAAGCAAGGTGCCTTGGGCAGTGACAGGAAAAGGTGCCCAATCCTCAGCCAAAATAGGCCTAAATATCACCCAAACACAAGGGGAAGAAATTTTTAATGGCTCACCTAAAATGGCAAAATTACTTGACAGGGGTTGCAGTGATAGCACAGTTAATGCAGATGTTTCTCATGGTAAATGCAGAGAATTGCCTGAAATGGGTCAGTTCTGGGAACCACTGGCCAAGTCTGACCTCTCCACTGAACACCTGGGTGTAATTTCCATCAGCCCAGCCACTGTGTCCAGTGAAATCAAAGCTGATACAGTCATTGCCTTCTGAGATCTCTGATAGGGAGATCTCAGCTGTGGTTACCAGCTGGGCTCTGCAAATGGCATTTTCCAAAAAACCCATCTGCCACATAGAGGCTCCAGTAGCCAAGAATCTGCTACTTACCACCACAGAACTGCTCCAGATTTTCACAGGGGTAACTGCTAGTATTTACATGTTGGGAGGGACAGAGAAGGTGGATTTCAGAAACTGTTACTTTCAGTGCTGATAGGAAATTTTCATCTTCCTGCACTGGTCCAACACTGCCTTTTTCTCTGCTGCTCTCTTGTTTTGCTGCTTCATTTTTAGATAGGTGCTTGTAGCATCCCAGGGCTATGGAGCATCTCTTATCTTTTATCTTTCTTGACATTTTGTATCTGGTTTATAGTTCTATACTGCTTTTGCCTTCAACTTGACACCCCTTTTCTCATATTCAAGCTTAGGCAGAGACAACCCAGCTGAGGCTGATGTCTCCACGGACATCAGATGTCTCTGTGGTTGATATCTACATTTGAGTTAGTGGTCTAGCTTTGCTTTAAAATCAATGGAGAGAAATAAACAACTAAAGCATGATTTTTCTGATCTACCTGAGGCATCTGGACTTAGCGAGATAGAATTCCTGCACTGCAAACATCTCTTCTGTCCGGTTAGCAGGTGATGGAGAAGTCAATGTCAGGAGATATGACTTGGATCCTGTACCATGGAAATAAGTTTCTAAAATGCCTGAAATGTCCCTTCACAGGTGTCTTTCTTCATTCCCTGGCTTGAGCCATTAACAGGAACCTACTGTCTGAGGTGAAGCCACCGGGGCCTATGTACCTGGTGGTGGGTTTCTGGCAGATCTACCCACGGTTTTTGCCAGGGTAGTTTTCTCCAAGAGGCCACATGAAACCTTAACAACCATCAACAACCCTATTTAAAGAGTACAGTCCTTTATGCACCAGGAGGTAAGCTGCAGAATGAAGGTTTGTTGGTTGAAAGGGGATTTATCAAGATGGATGAAGGACATTTTCAGCTCAAGAGGCAGCTGGGTTCCCTGTGGCCATCTGGCCACAGGGTCCAGGCCAAACTTTGCATCTTGACCATGCTCCAGTGTGATGATTATGACTGACTGAGCTCAGAGCACGTGAGTATTAAACACCCCAGAGTGATTTCTAAAGATTATGGTATTAGTGTAGTACCCAGCTCAACATTTCACCACTGGGCTTGGAAAAATGGGAAGCAGAAATAAACAGGTTTAAGGCAAAGGCAGTGGTAAAAAGCCTCTAAGAATGAGACTCGAAGCTATTAAAACTGGATGGAGATGCTGGACCCCACCTAGCATACAAAGAAATTGTAAAATGTACCAAATCTGAGCTCAAATCTGTTTCCTGATTCTACAAATGCTCATTTGATCAAGAAAAGCACTGGCTACAAACATCACAAGACTTTGGGTTTTTTTCCTCAAAATTTGGCCCGGTGATGAAATTCTGATGTCTGAAGCACCTCTGTTACTTCCACATAGAGATGGCATATGATTTTCCAGAACTACATCCCAAACCACTGCCATAAAATTCAACTTGATTTTGTCTAGTAATATTTTGGTTACTTTAGTAAGGTAGTAGAGTGTGGTGGCATCTTGGAAACTTGCTGCCAAGTGATTCCTTTGGGTAAAGGCAGGAAGAAAAGAGGAACTAGATCTAACTGAAGGGGCAGGATGAAGGTCTGGTAACTATCTGCTTTGGATGTCTGATATTGTTCTGCAGCCAGGTGTCTGTCAATGGTGTTCTAGTGACAGCTGAGAAAGAATGTGCATGAAAAGGAAATAAGCTTTGGAAAGCGATCCTATGCACATGATCATGCACCAAACCCTCATGGCAGAAGAAACCATTCACTTTCCTGAAAAAACGCAGACCTCATATCCATGTATAATATGGATCTTAGGAGCTGAACACAAGGACCTCATTCACAGATTCATAGACTGCACTGGGTTGGAAGAGGCCCTCAAAGGTCAGCTTGTCCACCCCCGCTGCAGTCAGCAGGGATAACTCCAACTAGACCAGGCTGCCCAGGGCCACATCAAGTCTGATCTTGGATGTCTCCAGGGATGGGGTCTGAACTACTACATACCTGGGCAGCCTGTGCCTGTATTTTACTGCTCTCATTGTAAAAAAATTTTTCCTTATGTCCAACGTAAATCTGATGAACCATGTTAGCCAGAAAATGAGGAAAGAAGAAGATAAATAAAAGTCAAACCCAGCTGAATTAATTGCACTGACATGGTGAGATACAAGGGTACCCAAGGTGTATAATACCTCTTAGGAGTGAGTAGTCCTAAGAACAGCCAGTGGAACCTCTCTGGCCCATGATGCCTGTTGTGATCTGCGTGACACAACTCCTTGATGCATCCTGGTCCAGGGTTCATCTATGGAGGAAGGCTCTTCCTCAATGCATCTGCACTTTGTTAGTAGCTTGCAGACTGCTAAATGAGCAACAGACCCCAGCATGAATACGCATTGTCTGAGCTCGGCTGATCCTGCTGTGTGATAAAAGGGAGTGTTAAAAAAAACTGCTGTTCTTCAGTAAACATTGGAAAAGAAGACTGAAGATTAATTCAAACAGCTTGGAAAACTGAAACTAGGGAAACAAGCTGCATATTTCCAAATATGGGCTACCTTACTCCAGTATCAAGCCAGGAGAACCTTGGGGCATGCAAGCCAACCGAGCTGCAACTCCCTGGATAACAAGGCCTTAATTAAAAGCTAAATTGCACATACATAAAAAAATCCCCACAGGGCTCACTTCAGCCACAGAGGTCATGAAATCACAGGCAATCATATGACAAACATTAATCCAAAAGGGTCCAGGGAACAACTGCTCTGCACACACTCACTCAACACAAAGCCACAGAAACACTTCACAAAAATGCCATAATGAACTTAAGGCTTTTAGTATAAATAAATAAAGCCACAAATAGTAACACCAAAGGAAGAGAGAAGAGGAACCACCATGGGCTCTGGTCTTCTGTGGCAGGGATTCATTCACTGACAATATCAAATTCATTCTAAGGGGAAGATTATATCCTTCACTCCCCCAGTCCCAGTGCCTCGCTCTTCCTCGCTTCATTCCTCCAACAGCTTCTGCTAATCTGATCTGCAGGAAAAGTCTTCCCCACTCCAAATCTGGCACTCATTTTACCCTCACATATAATCAAAACATGCCAACCAGCACTTGAGATGTTTTTCTTTAATACCATTAGGAGCAATAACACACCATGTTCAACATCCCATCTCCAGCTGCTTTGGAGAAAAGCAAGAAACCCCAGTTCAGACACCAAACTATGCACAGGGGGCACAATAATTAGCTGATTTATGGAATTCTCACATTCAGCTCTGGGTTTTACTTCCAGAGGTCCAGAGAGCCAGACAGCACCCTGTGTTGGATGGTTCTGTCTCCAACTATCTTAAGCAGCACATCTCCCCACATGTCATGGCACTGTGGATTAGTGCAGATGGTCCCACGTTCCTGTTGAATCCAGGAGGTCAGTGCAGGGTAATTTATCTCTTGGAGCACTGCAGACTCTGGGCTTCAGCTGGTATAATTTGGGGGTGACCCAGACATCTGCTGAGGATATGCATTTCTGTTTCTGGTCTATTTTTGTTGTTAAAGATATCAGCTTGCAAGAATAACAGTGAGAAAATCTATAAGAGAGAGGACATTTATATAGGGTGAAGCAGATGTGTTGCCCCCATTGGTACAAACTGACTTTTAATGAGAAGTTGATATCCTCATGTTGTTAGTGCTGAGCAGTTGATGGCACGCTATGATGCACAACCTAGCCTCACCAACTCTGGACTGCTAATTTTGACTCAAGAACACCATTTAATGAACTTTCTTTGCCTTTCCTTCTTGCAAGACCTTTTCATTTGGAAGGAACTCCAATCCAAAGCTCAGTCTGGGTGCTTGGAGATGGTGGGGTTGCTCACAGCATGGTCCCTCTTAGAAGAATCATAGAGTGCGTTTGATTGGAAGGGACCTTCAAATGTCATCTAGTCCAACTCCCCTGCAGTGAGCAGAGACAGCTTTAGCTCGATCAGGTTGTTCAGAGCCCCATCCAACCTAACCTTGAATGTTTCCAGGGATGGGGTATCTATCACCTCTGAGGGCAATGTAGGCCAGTGTTTCATCACCTTCAGTACAAACAATTCTTCTGTCTAGTCTAAATCTCCCTCTCTTAGTTTAAAACCATCACTCCTTCTTCTGTCACAAAACGCTCTGGTAAAATGTGTGTCCTCATCTTTCTGATCAGCTGCTTTAAGTCCTGAAAGGGCTCAAGAAGGTGTCCCTGGAGCTTTCTCCTCTTCAGGATGAACAACCCCAACTCTCTCAGCTTGTCTTTACAGCAGAGGGGTTCCACCCATTTCAAGAGGTCCATGTCTCTCCAGATGAGGTCTTACCAGAGCAGAAGGTTGGCTGTGCCTCCAGATCCTTTGCCCAGGTTAAATACAGCCTTCCCTGATGGCTCATTGCATCTCCCAGGCAAAACATGGAGCGAAAAGCTCCTTATCCCAGGGGACAGACAAATGAGAAGTCTCGTGGGAGTAAGAGATCCCAAGCAGCTCCATATGAAAATTTCTTTCTGCAGGAGACAACACATCAGGATTACAGAAAAATGATAAAATAATCTGATTTTGCCAGAAATTCCTGAGCTTCCTTAGGTGGAAGGCCAGAGTCTTGCTGAGAGCAGGAACCAATCATGTGGATGTTCTCTTGGAATAAGCAATATCCTCTCAAATAGGGCACACATCATTAAATAGAGTCTGCCAGTGGAAATACACTTGGGACAATGCCTCTCAAGCCTCCCCTCTTTCCCCACCACCACGTGCACATTGTGGGTATGAGGTTTTTGTCCTGCTTACTGAGATAGGAAGGCAGCACTGGGCAAAGCAACTGGATTTTTCCCTGAGGGTCCAGCCGGCAGGAATGTGGTCACACAGCTGTATGTGAAGACGCTGCAGCTATAAGTGAGTGTTGTTTTCCACCTCCTGACGTCAAGAGAAGCTTCGCTGGCAAGCCCTGCCAGGCACCAATCTCCAGAGAAGCTCTCCCACCCCACACATTCCCCACGCACCCAACGTGAGATTGCAGCTATCTCTCTCCCAGCTGGGTGCTGGCACACCTCTGCCTGCTGGCCCCAAGCTGCCGTGGGGAGGGAGGATGCTGCCAAAAGCTGCCTGACCAAAAGTCCATTTTCTATCGGCAGCATCTCGTGCTGTACCCCAGGGAGATAAAAGAAGTGATGTGTATCCAGAAGACCACAGGGCAGGAGTGTTGCGAGCTGTGCATCTCACCACCAGCTTTACTTTCTAATGCTTTCTGAACCACACCTGGTTTGAGCTGTTGTTGCTCTTTATTTCTATTACTGGTAGAGGATAAGAGACTGCACTGCTCTCTGTCACAGAGGAGGAGAAGAGAGTTTTGTGCCTCTTCCAGAAGAAAAATAAAATAAATTGAAATCTTACAGCTATTTCCTTCTGCAAATAGTCAGGACAGAGCTGGAGCAAAGGCGACCCCAGGAGAAGCAGGTAACCCTCCCGCAGCTGAGATGCAGGATTAAAAAATGCTGTTCCCAGCATATCCTTAAACAAACCCACAGGAGAAGCCAAAGCCACCCCAAACTTTCCCCTCCAGCCTGTAATTTTCAGACAACAAACCAATCCTTTTGCTTTTCTAAAGGAGCAAAGAGAAAGGCAGAGAACTGGAAAAGCCCTTTATAGAAATATCAGCTGTTCCTCCTCATTCCCACCCCCCGTTCTGTTTTTTGACAAGTTAAAGTGAGGCCATAACTTATTCTGCTTTGTTCGACAGGGCTAATCACACGTGACTCTAATCACTCATGATGTTTTATTGATTTTAAGCACATTTAATCAGAAATTGGCTCTGAGTTAGATTCCTGCTAATTACTGAGAAGCAGCATTTTGAATGACTTCACAATTGGACTGCAGATTAGAATGGACAATATGTACTAAAATAATGATTCATGCATTCAGCTCCCTGGATTTATTTTGTTTATATTGGATTTTTTAATCTTTAAAGACATAATTCTGCATATGGGCAAGCAGCATTAAAAACCCTCAACAAAATGGGTTTAATTTAACAGGCTAGGCTCTAGCCAGAGATGGGGTATGTGTGGAACAGTTTATCCCCAGCAAATGTAATTCTTTCTCTGAAGGTCACTGGAAGTGCCTTGCCTATGGTGGCAGCATGCACGGGTGGTCATGGCATTGCCAGAAGGTGGGAGGCTGCTCCATGGGGCCCATTTAACATTCTCACTCTGCACGTGGCTCATGTTTCTGGGTGAGATGCACTTTGCAGCGTCAGGCCCTTGTACCAGATTTGTCAATTCTTCTGCCCTGCAGTCAGAATGAGCTTCCTGATGGAATCTCTGCACTGCATATTTCCAGCCCCAATCCCTCCTAGGGATGCAAACAGCTGGTTAAGCAAGGGCATCTCAGCTCCAAGGAGTGCTGATGGTGAGCAGAACCATCCCAGCAGAACTCAGCTGCTGCCACCCACATCACTACTCCTGACTAGAACTTTTAACAAGAGAGTGCTGAAGAGCTTATATTTACGTATTTCTTGACCTGAAAAACAGCTTCTCATTGAAAACCAGTTTATTACTGACAACAGCCTGGGAACAAAGCCCTGTAGAAAGATGAGACCTGTATCCATAAGATGAGAGGTGATGGTTTTAAACTTAAAAAGAAAGGGAGATAAGGAAGAAATTATTTACACTGAAGGTGGTGAAACACTGGCCCAGGTTGCTCTCAGTGGTAGATTCCCTATCCTTAGAAATACTCAAGATCAGGTCGGATGAGGATCTGAGCAGCCTGATCTTGTTTCAGCTCTGTGAAACTTCCACTGCCTCCTGGAAAACACTGATCCATGAGCAATAGAGAGGCTGGCAGAGAGGCTGGGCTAGAGACTTCCAGTTACTTGAACTGGAAGGAAACTTTCTTGTTAAATGAAGACAGAAAGTTTCTGTTTCCATCTACACTATTCTGTTTCTGTTGGAAAAAAAGAAGCTGCACCAGGAAAGGCTCCTGCAGTTTTCAGTTACATTTTTTCAAGTTTTGAGTAAAAATTTTCCATGAAAAGAAAGAGGTGTTTTTTTTCCCCCCTCTCCTCCACACAGCTCTACTAGGAAGACTTACAGCAATCTTGCCAGCCAGTTGATTTCATACAAAAACAAGCTCAAAGTCAGTGCGATGCACAGAACACTCTACAATAATCAGCATCTAAAAAGCAACATCTCTGAAGTCTCCTGTTCTGCTCCCACTCCCTTCCACAGGTCCATGACTCTATGATTCAGTGGGTGGAACTTGCTCACGAACAATGTGAAACCTTGGTTTCACAAAAAGCTGGGAGATTCACATCAGAATCACCACTGCTCTCTGAGAGAATCAGCCTGCAAATGTGTACTCATCCATCTATAATTGAGAAGAGGTGGAGATTTGTAACCTTCAAGTACTGCTGCACTCCTGGGTTGCAGTACACCAAGATTCTAACCCTTCTGTAGGGCTTAGATAGTGCTAAATCCAGCTTGCAATTCTGACTCCTCCGTGACTCCCCACAACCCTCCCCATGCTCCGCTGTGCCATTTTATTACCTCTGCAGAACAGGATTTTGAGGCAAAGGAAACTCTCACCTTGGTGCAACTTCACAGGTCATAAAAGGAAACATCTCTTTGAGTCAGGCCCCTTTAATCTTGCCTTCCTTCTTTTTAATTTTTTTTTTCCATTCATTCTTTTATTCCTTGTTTCATTCTTTCAGCTTCATTTCCTTCTTTCTTTCCTTGGTATAAAAGTACAGATTTAAAATATGTTCTGCAAAAGCAAGGGTCTCATTAACATCTTTTTGACTTGCCATGTCATTACCTGCAATGCATGGAGGGTTGCAAAGGTGCCATGTATGGTGATGTGGTCAGGCCATGCCCTGGCCATTCAGCTTTGTACCTCTCAAAACTGAATGAAGCCCTGAGGAACACTCGACTCCTTTCAGAGAAGTCAAGGTCAGCTTTTCTGTTTTCAGTTCCTCCCTCTATCCTTTCAAAATTGGCTTTAAGGTCTTTACGAGGTCTTCAGAAGACAGAGACCCAGAAAAGTGCAAATGTAGGTAACACCAGTTCACCTCACATTGAGAACAGCTGCAAAGAGGAAGCCATTGCGTCACAGGATGCATGACCTCAACATACCAAAAACAGAGGCCCTGTGGAGGTCCCTGATCTGTACTGCCAGGACAAATCTTCTCCCTGTGTGAGCTGAGGTTTTCAGAGGAAGGTCACCTACCAGTAGAGTTGGAAGGAAAATGAGGGTCAGAGGACTGATCCCCTGATACATTTTTTTTTTGCTTATGAAAGCTCTTGCAGAGCTTTCTTGCAGGGGATCCGTCGTCAACTACAAACCTCACCACATCCAATGTTACTGAGTGTAGGTGTTCACAGCCCTTAGATGTGTTGCTTTAGTAGTTTTCTGAATGGACATGAGTGACACAAAAGCAAATCTTTATTCCTTCACTCACTGGTTGACTCCAACTTTGGAGTCTTAAGTGAAAAGTACAGCCTTGAAATTGTTCTGAAGTTATGGCATCTACAAGTCTTCTACCAGATGGAAACCTGAAAAACGATTACTTCTCAGATGCATTGCTCATTTGTTTAGAGTAATTAGTAGATGTAAACCCCAAAATAGACCCTTTTCCTTTGATCCTTTCCAGCTGGATTCTGTGTGTAACAATCCAGAGCATGTCTTGATGTTCTATGCAGAAACTGCTGCAGTTTTCCTTCAAGACCCATCGAGTATTTCACATCTCACCTATGAAAATGCAAATGAAGATAAGATGAATCACAAGACATGTAAAATGCAAACAAAGATGAGACAAATCAAAGGACACCCATGAGCATCAGCCTGTCTCAACTGCTCACATGTTGCATCTTCCTGAGGGGAAGAAATCCTGCTCAGGCTCAAGGACAAAATTTGAAGTGTCCCAATGATGAGACTGTGCTGTTCTCCTCTGGCTATTTATTCATCTTTTAAAAATCCACCCTGAAATGAACAGCTAAGGTCCTTGCAGTCTGCTGGAGTCAATGGCAGCCCTTTGACACTACTAGCTTTGGGATTAGTCCTTTATATATAGCCTAGAGCAGAGCATGAGGATGAAGAGTGGTTTTTCAGGAGGTGAGGATGAAGAGTGAAGCAGGTGGGATTGGGGCAGAGCTCAGCAGCAGATGCCAATGTGTGTGTAAGAGCTGATGAGAATGCTGGAAGCAGGAGCTCAAGGGATGCCAGGATGGGTTACACCAGGAGTGCTTAATGCTACTGAAACAGCCAAAGAGACACATACTCCTGCACATCAGATGATTGCTCTAAAAAAAGAGGACATCCTCTTTGTAATGTAGGGGTAATTAATTGATGCGAGATGGTATTTTCTTGAAAATTAATATTGTTTATTAATTTTGGTTTTCAGAACTCTCGCCACCCCGACCACTAATTTAAATAATAATCAGGTTCTCTTTTGAAGGTCATGGAAAGCATACATAAAGTATAGACTAGATCTCGACCAAATAACTAGCAATAATATAACATTAACTCAATTGAACTGGAAAAGAAGGTTCTTGCAGTCAATATATGTCTTGCCCACTAGATGGACTTGGGTAGCGCACTTCTGCTTATGGCGTTAAGTATTTACTCACAAAATATTATTTCCCGACTCATGGGGCTAGCTACAGCTTCAGACAGTACCCCAAACACTTGCCTGGGGTTCTGTTAGTGTCTTCTTAGCCGCTAAGGCTTTTGATTCTTCCCAGGCTTTACAGGCTGCTGGAGAAAGGAGGCAGATGATGCCTGACCTGGTCCTGATTTCTCTGGATGATTAGTGTGTGTCATCCAGGGATCCTCATCTTGGCAAGTGTAGGCAGCACATATTCTGATGTGCAGTCCTAGCATGGATGCCAGGCTGGCTATGCAGGCCTATTGCGTGGAGGCATTTAGAGCTGGTTCCTGGTAAACTCAAGGCAGGCAGTTTCCAGACAAAACCAGAGCTTGTAGCTTAGCATAGCATAATGCTGTAGAAGGCCATGGCAGAATCACTGCCAGAGGCAGAGAGCAATAGTGGCAGTGGCAAGTGGCAAGCAAGCACGAATACAATGGTAGAGCACATTGTGTTACCTGCTCATCTCTTTTATCAATACAGCCTGAGACTAATGGAGCCTTGGGCAGAGGATAGCCAATCAGAATGGCTGTTAGCCCAGCTTGACCATATTAGGTGAAGCCATAGTCTTGCTTTACCCAAATTTGGGAAAAACATAGGCCTTGCACAAGGCAGGTGCAAGCCAAGTATATGTACCTTGTTTACCACAGGATGTAAACAGGAGCAGAACAAGTCTGGGCAAGCCAGGGTCCTTAGACTCAGTGGCTCCAGGTTCTTTGTTCTCCTTCCCGTGGTTGCTTCTCCCCACAATAGAAGGAGGGAGTGCAGAAAAACATCTGACCAAGCCAGGACATGTGTAAGCCTATTTTGGCCCATTCAGGGCAAAGTATAAAGCTGCCTGAGCACACACGTGCCAGCGATCCTGATCAAACACACTGAGTGAGAGCTCCATTATTCCCCTCCAAGCAGCTCCAGCATTGTGACATGGGCAGCTGCTTCCCAGGGAGGTGCTGGCAGGTGGGAGGCTGTGCCTGAAGTCTTCTCTGCAGGTTCTATGGCAAGGCTGGATTAAAGGAACCACAGGAACCCATTTCTCATCAGTGCCTGGAAGGACTTGTCCTCTTCACATGGCTTTGCTCCACTTCAGTGGGTAACATGGTACCAAAAGATGGACTGGCTACACAGCCAGGATTGAGATGGAGAGCAGGAAAACTGGGGCTCACACAGCTGCTCCAGCAAAAAATAGAGCCTCAAATAGACCCAGCAGCAAGTATTTAATCTACCCCAACAGTAAGGGTGCTGAGACTGGTCAGCTGACACCAGAGCCCCTCACTCCAGACCAGTGGGGCCATGGTTGTGTTTCCAGCTGTACGTTTAACAAGCCTTGTTCTTTATGTTGAGCATTAGCATTGATATCCTGCATTAGAGATTAGGGTAATAGTGTATGTTATTTCCAGCAAGGGATTAATTAAGTCTCAACATTTCTGAGAACATTTTTATGGTATAAAGGAAGCCATTCATTTCAGTGAGATCCAAATTAACAAGTTTCTCATTAGCTTCTAAACTTGCTCCATGGTGTAGTGAAATGTAAGCTGGAAACTGCCCCTTGCAAATGCCTAAAAATGCCTAATAATATCAATGTCAATGCCATAGGTGCTGTGTACCAAATATTAGTCCTTCCTCTCTAGGTCTTGCTGGAGGTTGTTTCTCCTCACACCCACAACCTGCCATTGCTAAAATAGCTTTTGCTCTGCCCTAGGAGTAAGTGCCAAATGCAACAGCAATGTCCCACTCAGCAGCCTGCAAAAATGACCTCTGCAGTGCTTTGCTCCTGATGTTCCTTGGGCTGAAGGGAAGTAGCATGAAGCCCATAGCACCATGTCAGGAGAGAGAGAAAGTTCAGTTAGAAGCTTAGCAGGGTGAGAGGAGACAAGGAGGGACTTGTAAACAGGTGGTGTGGAGAAAATCCGACAGGGATGGGGATGAGGCAGCAAAGCCCTAGAGATTGAACTGGGAAGCCACCAACCAATGTGTTCAGTGAAATCTTTCCCAGGAAAATGGGACAGCTGTCATCATAAAGCCCCAAAACTGAGCAAAACTGACATTATTTGGACTCACCAGCAAAAATTCTCACTGATCTATGAGTTGTCCTCCCTTGTCCACAGTGCTCATGGTTGTAGGCACGTGGAGATACCTGGAGATCTCTGTGCCCTTCACTGTAACATGGCAATTTCCATGGTTTCTTGGCTCTTTCTGGGGCAGCTCAAACAGCTGGGTCTGTTTAAACTCACTTTCTTCCTGTTCACTTTTATTCTGCTTTTCATCATCAAAGTCCTGATCGAGACGATGAGGGTTTTTGAAACCTGGAGGGTTTCCACAGGTCTGGATTGTATTAGAAGTGGGTAATCTCCCAACTGCCTGCTGAGCTTCAACATTCCTGCTCTCCTTGCCTTACTGAGGAAAACTGGGGGCATCCATACAGCCTCCTGCAAACACATACTCAATTTCTAGCAGGATGAAACCATGGCGGGGAAATTTTGACCAGAACCACAGAGCGAGCTGGGCTGGGAATCTGTTGCTGGTGTGCTTGGAGTTGACATTTTCATCCCAATGATAATTTATGCAGCTCATCCTCCACAGTGTGATGGAGTGCTTCACTCCCAGCACACTGCTCTTCAGCCAAAAAAGGGGCTGTAACTGCAAGAGGGGCTGCTTCTGGTCAAAGAATCAAGGAGTGGTTTGGGTTGGAAGAGATCTTCAAAGCTCGTCTAGTCCAGCCCCCCTGCAGTCAGCAGGGACATCTTCAACTAGATCAGGTTGCTCAGAGCCCTAGCCAATCTGACTTGGAATGCTCCCAGAGATGAGACTTCTACCACCTCTTTGGGCAACCTGTGACACCATCAGTGTACAAAACATCTTCCTTCTATCTAGTCTAAATCACCCCTTGTCCTGCCACAACAGGCCCTGCTAAAAAGACTGTCACCATCTTTCCTACAGGTCCTTGCAGACATAAGCATGAGGTATATGCTACCGTAAATAACAATCCTAGTGTCTGACATCATTAGAACATAAGAAATCCCATCAGAACATGAAGAAAAAAACTCTCCTGTGAGAGTAACAGAGCAGGGTGCCCAGAGAGATTGTGCAGTCTCCTTATATGGAGAGGTTCCAAACTTGGTCATTGTGATCCTGACCAACCTGCTGTGTGATTCTTCTTTAGAGGGGAGATTTGGTGCGCTGGGTGGGGGGCAGCGGGATGTGTGTGGACTAAATGATTTCCAGAGGTATGTCTTAACCCCTGCCAGTCTGTGATTCTGTGATTCTGTGATTTGGAGGGGATTTTGTTCCTGGCCCAGCCCATACTCACCTTTGCACTTGCAAAAGCCGAAACTACTGGGCAGCGTTCTCCAGCACTCCCGAGCCTCTGTAACACACGAGAGTGCAACGTGTCCGTGGATCCACACACACACAGCCTGATAAAGGCAGCTCTGAACCACACGAGTGCACAAACCATAGTTGGCTCGCCTCCATCTCCCCCTCCCCATCTTCCCTGTTACGGCTGCGCGATGTTAATTGCAATTACAAGTGTAGCTCATGTCCAGCGGAGATGAGCTTTCATAGCAGCCGCGGTGCAATCAGGCGCTGCTGGTGCGAGGCGTTCTGCAGCGACAGCAGTTTCTGCAGGAAACCACGAGATGGCGATGGAATAGAGATTTCACCAGGAAAAAAACCTCTGGAAAAAGTTAGATAGGAAGGTATGACCTTTCTCCGGCTGCTGAGCCCGCTGCCTGAAAGCACAAAGTAAGACATGTCGAAGTTTTACAGCATTTTTTACCACCTTGTGTGGTG
>VWZI01001681.1:202575-219082 GCA_013396835.1 Psilopogon haemacephalus | reverse complement strand
CGCTGGTTTTCTATCTATTGTATATTCTGAAAGACTTAAAGCATAGAGAGGTTTGGTGTGTTTTTTTTTTTGTTTGTTTGTTTTGTTTGTTTTGTTTTGTTTTTTTTTTTCATAGTAGTAGGTAGTTTTCTGGAAATTTCCTCCAGCAGCAGCTTGATCCTGCCATGACCATGCACGTCTGCTTCAAAGGGGACTCAACAGCAGCCCTTTAAAGTTTGCTGCTTAATGGTGATTAAAAAAAAAAAAAAAGAAGTACCTTTGCTTTCTCTTGCAAAATGCCCCTGATCCCAAGAGATGTGTCCATTACTGATAGTCACACTGAAAGACATTTTGACATAAAGTGAAAAATTAATTAAGGTTTTTAATTAAAATACAGAGAGACACGGCAAAGGGAGGGGTAGCTGATGCAGCTGCAATCCCTTCACCCTCTGAGTTCACCCCTTCCCCTGGGATGGTGTGACTGGGATGTCTAAAGTGGAATGAAAAAATGTGACTTGAATGTACAAGTTGGATGTCAAGATAGATCTGAATATTACTACTTAATACCCTCTATCACCTTATTTTTGCTTGTAGTCTTTCGCCTTTCCTGAAAACATGTATCCATATTAAAACTAGATTTAAAGAAGTAATTATTGATAAAGGTGGTGATACACTGGCACAGGTTGCCCAGAGGGGTGGTAGATTCTAGGTCAGGTTCTATGTGGCTGTGAGCAGCTTGATTTATTTGAAGATGCCCCTGCTTACTACAGGGGTGGGGCTGGACTAGATGACATTGAAAGGTCCCTTCCAACCCAAATCATTCTATGGTCAATACTCAGAGGTGCAGTCCTCACTTATCTAGTAAATTAGTATCCAATGTTGCTATGGTCTAGGGTTTTTACATGGCACTATCCCTCCCTAAGGGACTCAATAGTGTTGTACCTGCTGCCCTGCAAAGCCAAAGTGGGTTGCTTATGGTCTGCCTAGCTCTGCTGTCAGGGATGGGAATCTCAAATAGCAGCACATGGGATAGAGGCTTGGAAAAAAATTCTTCCTACCCCTCCGCTAGAGCAGCAAGGCCCCATAGTGTTCCTGGGATCGTCCTCAACACCATGAACTAATGTAATCAGTTTCATCACAGGGAATGAAGCTAACAGACACTGAATTTTTTTCAAATGCTTGCAAGGCAGAAGACAAGACATAAGCTAAACATCTCCATCCTCTCTCTAAAAACCCTCAGTGAATAAATACTGAAACCCTAAAGCCATCAGCAGTAGTGGGGTATTTAATGTCAATTTCTAGCATAATCCCATAAAACCATTGCCTGTGGGGCTTTGATGCCCCTCAGCTCTCACAATATAAGGCACAGCTCCATCTGATGCTACCATGAAAGTGGTAGAGACATCCTACCACCCAGCCCTTCCAATTTACCCTGTTTGTCCCCCAAAGCAAACCTTACCTGTTCATGGAGCAGCACCCACTTTCCATCAAGCAATTTGGCACCATGCAAGGACAGAGTGGCAGTTTTAACCTGAGGAGTAGTATTTCTACTCTCAGCCCCAAATCTGGGGAGCAGTTGAGCTGACTGAGGATAAAGCACCAAATTTTGAGCCCATAAGTCAATTAGGATTTACACAAATGCAGCTTCAAAGTGCCCTCATGAAAACTTGCACTGCAAATTAAAACTCCCCTTTGCAAATCTGCCCTTTAGGTTCCTGCTTGAAAAGGAGACAGGAGACAGTTTGAGGAGATTCATTTTTCCTCTAGTTTATATATAACTTGCTAAGCTTTTTATTTTCCTAAATGAGCTTACTATGTCCAATTTAAGTCAAAATTTAATGATCCCTGCAGTAATTCATTTAAGGATACAGCTTCAATAAACGCCACAGCATAAGTCAGGGAATAACTGTCCTTGTCTGCAGCACAATGATTAATCAACTTTATTAAAATTAGGGTTGGCTGAGGAAATTTGCATAGTATAAGAAGACTCAGAGCCATCTCCAGGACTAAATGGACCTGAGATCAAATGTTGAGGCTTTTCTCTCTGTTTTCCCAGGCCCCCTGATTCTGTGTACTTTGGGAGCATTCACATCCAGAGTGGCTGATTTGGCTCATGCATGGAGGTGGATGGTGTGATAATGGTCCTGAAAAGGGTTAAAAAAAGACCAATAGTCCTTAACATAGACTAGAAGGTTGCAATGACTTTGAGCATGAAGGGTATGTGGGGAAAATGACCTGTTTCTGGCACTTTGAGAGGTGTCTCTCAGTGCTTTGGTGTAGAAATACTTTCTGGATGAGGCATTAAGCAGAGCAACTACCTGCAGTTGTGTTATTTTATGCTCTCATCTCCCCTGGGCCCTGGATGCCCAGTCTGCTCCATGCCAATGCTCAGAGTGGCTTAAGCCCCTTGGCAGGTCAGTGGAAGCTGAAGCAGCCCAAGCTGCTCTGCACCCTTAGCTCTGGACAGCAGCACCCTGGCACAGCCCTGGCTACAGCATGACCCCCTGCCACTGGGCTGTCCAGGTGAGCAGATTAAGCCCCCATGGACCCCCTGTTACCACCATGCTGACCCTATATGTAACACTGGCCAACCATGAGGGACCAATTAGATTGCTGGATCCAATCAGCAGCAGCTGTGATTTGTGCACATCACTCCCTACATATGGCTATGGTGAACTTTCCCTCAGTTTCTAATGTCCCTGCCTAGCACAGGCTTAACAGGAGGAAGGACCATTTGTCTCCTTTCTTTTGAGAGCCTTTATTATGATGGATGAGAAACCTTTTCCATCATTCACCAACTTGCAAACAAATTAGCTACCTTCATCACCTTCCCCTGATAGAGGAGCTGGCAAGCAACGGCCCGATGAGCTGTCAGGGAGCAGGTAATGGGTGCAGGGAGGGGGGTATATGAGTGTTTCATTGGACATCATCAGCTAAGTTTGCTGGAAATAAAATATAAGTGGAGTCAGATGCTGAGGGCTTAAGTGTCCATGTATTAACCAAGACAGTTTCCATCTCATAGAGCAATTTGGGCTCTGGCCATTTAGGGTGGGGCAGGAATTGCTACTCATTTTAATGGATGCTGGGCATCCAAATCACTTTGGTGGGACTGAAAAATCTCATCCCTGATTTCTGTGTGCCTCTGTCCTTCCCATGCAGCCAACTCTTGCAGGGTGCTCCTGGAAGCCTGATAAAATCATTACTGTTATTACCTGTAATATCTTAAATTTCCATGGAGAGATCAGAGTAGGAAGAAGAGAAAGAAAGGTCCAGGCCTGCTGACAAAATGACAGGCAGATGAACAGAGCTGGCTCCTTCTTCCCCATCAATGGTTTCAGCCTAGAAATAGAACATCCCATCGACTGCAGCCTACCAGAAGCCTTGTGCTCAAGACTGTGCATGCAAAGGGACCACAGCACTGACGGCAGCAGAAAGAGATGATGAAGACTAGTGCAGGTCCTGTTGCTAACAATCCTGGGGCAGTGGTGCTCTGGGAACCAGGGAGGATGTGACAAATGACTGGGAGCTAATGGCAAGGTGTTATGGCTAAGCGGTCAGCACCTTTCTTCTCTGTCTGCAGGGCTTTTAACAACAGGCTGCTATTCTTGGTTGGAGATGTCAGTAATGGAGTGGATCACTAGCTACATGCAAAGGGAGAAGATAAAATCACTTTACAGGGTGCTTTAAAAAGAAGTCTGGCTGGAGAGTGTCTATTAAAACACAGGGCAGTGCTGGAAGAGAGACTTCTGTACACATGCATAGCCTTGACTACATTGCTATGGTAAAGATGCAGGAAAAGGGGCCCTGGATCATTTTACTGCACAGTAAACTATTCAGTGTCTCTGTTACCTGCACCATTTGGAAATGGACTCTTTTTACATAGCCTTTCAGCAGCTGGCTCCTGGAGATGATCATGGGGAGGAGTTGTAAGTAAATTAGGAGGGCAGGAGAAGGGATGAAAGTTACATGACATTGCTCCAGATCAGAGTCTGCAAAAGAACAAAACTTTCTATTTGAGTGGTGTGTTGGTTTGAGCTAATTGGAGAATTTGAGTGAGAAATTAGACTATTGGCTGAGAGAGAGTTAAACAACACAGTGTCACTTCACCAAGTTTCACTGAGACAGAGAAAAAATCTTGTTTTAAGAAATGTTCTCAAAACATCCAGATAGCCAATTGGCTTTGGGAGTCAGTCTGGCTTGGGTCTGTGCTGGCTCCAGCAGCTTTTTCCTTTGTCTCTTGGTCTTGCTGGCTGAACTCAGAGTTAAATCACTAAAACGACTAATTTCTGCTCCTATCATTAATCTCTCTCTGATCTTCAGCTTATCTGCAGCATCAAGAGGTGGTGAGATAAAGCTGGGGAAGGGGGGAAAGGTGGTAGGGGGGTTTGGTTATCCCCTCTTGGGGATTTTGGTCTCTGGGAGGGGTGTGGTGTGTTTATTACCTTTTTTACTGTATATTTCTGTAAATATCTGTTATATCTTGTAAATATTTGCTTGTATATTTGCATTGATGTAAATATAAAGCTTCATTTATTAACTTCCAGTGTGTTTTTCTGAGTTTTAGCCGGGGTTTAAAAAGGTAGGGGGGGCAGGTCACTGCAAACCCACTACAAATGGAAAGTGAAGGAGGGAGACCTGGTGATGCCAGTTCCCCATCTCTGCTCTTACAGATGGTTCAACCTGTGTTTCACTGGTGGGGAGCAGGTAAAAGTGGGGCAATGTTATTTGTAGAGGGGAAGGACAAACTAGCAGTTGCTTTCCATGGAAGTGGAAAATTCAGCAGAATCAATCTAGATCCCTGGAAGAAGTTGAACATGTTTGAAAACTCAGCTGAAATGCCGAAGTTACAGTAGCTGACCCACAGAGAGGAAGAATGACTTTGTGGTTCTGGCACATCACTGTGATCTGAAAAATCTGGGTTTAATTCCATTAGCCACAACCTCTCTGTGTGCTCTTGGACAAATCGTGTGTTTCTGCCTAGCACACTCTACAAAATAAGTGTGATAGCTCTTTCTTTTCAAACAGATAGTCCTTACCATGATGAGTTTGCAGTCACAACTGAGTCTAAACACTGCAGATTGATGTAACAAGTTGCAGGAGCGTGGCACCTTGATGATGGTGGCAATGTTTTACTCTCTTTCATGGAAGGAGCTGAATTCCATGCTCGAAAGCAGAATATTTTATCCATAACCCATTCCTCTTTGTGGTCAGAACTTGAAATGAATTTCTGTGTTTAAAAAAAAAAACCAACAAAACCAAACCAAAACTGCAGCACAAAACCAGCTTAATTAGTTCAGCAGACAGCCAGCATGAATACAGAATACCCCGAGCAAGGGTCCTCTCCAGCCAAATGTCGTCCTTTAGGGAACTTGGCATTCCTTCCAGGCTGTGTGTCAAGGAGACTGAGCAACTTTACATCAACACAACATGGATTTTCCTTCTACCAAACTACTCTGCAATCTGTAATTTTTAACCTCACAAGTTTGAGATTGTACCTTAACATTTGCAGGAAGCAGATGGCTTCTGCATACTGCCAACCTGTTGTTACAAAAGCATCTTCCAAGAATTGTTTTCTACCCACAGTCGCTAACCATAATTAACCTTTCATATGATTTAATAAACAGGAAAAAATATTTGCCATCTCATATTAATAAAGTGAGCTCCTCAGGACATTTCCCCCCGCCTTTCTAGAACACAGAAGCTGCAGCATTTTTTTGTGTGTGTGTGCTTATTTTTTTGCCTTTCAAACTATTTAGGGATGCATCTTATTTATGCAGATTAAAGCTGTGGAGGACAGCATAAGAGTGGATGTGCAGAGCAGCTTCTGGCATGGCACAAAATGACCTCTTGTTTGAGGGGAGAAAAACAAGAATGAGTGAAAAAAGTGAGTGCTGAGCCCAGGGTAGAGATAGAGGGCAGAGCTCAGTGATAGCCCCAGAGATACCAAGGCAGCTAGTTACATTTTACACCTTTCCCACACTCATAATTTTAATGCCTCACAGAGTTTTAAGTGATAATAATAGAGTCCTGTAGTGCTTTGACCTTTTTTATATTCAGAAACTTTACTGACTGGTCATTCTTGGATGGAGGGCTCTCTCTATATATCCACACCACACTGACAGAAACCTCCAAAGTGCCTAGGAGAGAGGTAAGTGCAAAGTGGTTTTATTACCCTGATTTCACTAATGAATGAAAATGAAGATGTTGGCGAAGACTTTCCCCCATATTAGGGGGAAATGAAATGACAGACATAAGTAAAAAGCTGGCATGGGGAACCAAAGTACGTCTCTGTTCCTGATGGGTAGTTGCTTTGGCTTAGGACATCAAAGGCTTTCCAAAGAGTTGAAACTATAAAGGAAATATTCTCTTGGCTTAACCGATTTCCATAATGGGGATTAGGGAACATTCTCCCTGCTAGGACAGGAGAACTTCTTTTTTAATTAATGTTCCTTGTGACTGTTGAGTGCTCATCATCCATTAGAATGATAATGCACCCTTGAAATTACAGACACAATTATCATGATAACTGCTTGGCTATAAATAAAATAAAATCAAATCATACACAAACAAGGACGGAGCTGCAGCCCAGGAACTGATTCCAAAAGTGACCCCAGATTTGCTGTTTGGTCCTTGCTTTCGCTGGTGTGGTGGAGTTTGCCGAGTGTCATTTCGTATCTGCTATCGATAGGCTGCCAAGGCTCCAATGCATCAGCTTGAATTAATGGATGCACATCAAATTAAAGCAAGCCTAAGGATACTGTATCTCAAACCAAAAATGGACAATAATTAAAAAAAAAAAAAAAAAAAAAAAAAAGAAGAAAGGTTTTGATTGCTGTGGTTAGAAATTAAACAAAACAACCCAAAGATCTCCAAGCAGGAAGCCTAAGGATAAAAGTCTTGGCTTTATATATTAATATGCACCTGGAAGCCACCAGACAGTTGCAGTCTTTTATCTCCATCCTGCTACCATCTCCAATTTTTTTTTTCCTATATTTTAATCTATTGGTTTGCCCAGAGTAAAGCAGGAAAACCACCACTCTGTGAAAGCTGCCATTCCTTTATTTTCTGTAACTAATTCTTCAGTTCTACTGTGGTAGAACTCTTTACTCTGCTTCCTTTTGTGATAATTTTATGCCAGTCTTGTTTTAAAGAGGTTGATTTTAATGTTTTTAGATTTTTCTCTAGACCAGAACAGCTTTTTAAAAAATTATCCCTGATTAAAAAATAATTATATTCCTTCAGAGGCTGGATCACTACACCTGGATTGTGATATCAAGTAAAGCCTAAACCCCCACAAATATAGCTTTTACTTTTGTAGGTCTCAGTGAGATACAGGGCAGAAGAAACAAATATGGAATCAATAATCATTTATATGATACCTTAAAATTTTGTATGATACATTAAGTACCCTCTACAACTCTGAATATCAGGGAATTTGGTGCTACTGTTCTTGGAGCACACTATTAATTTTTAAGCTTCAAGCCCAATTTACAAGGTGTGACCAGTTGAATTTAATTTTTCTTCCCTTACTTTCCAATTGATTTTAAGATTCAGGCTGCAATTTAGCCTTTGACTCTGAATTTCCTTTTATCCTGGCCAGTGTCTCAATATTTTTATTATTTTAATATAAAGGGCTTTTCTTGGTGTTTCTTGGTGTTTTTTTTTTTTTTTGGTTGTTTTGTTTTTGTTTGTTTATTTACTTCTTTTCTTTTCTCTTACAGGATGAGTTAAACATTCAGCTCTGAGCACTTTCTGGATTCATTGGATCCAGCCCAAATCCAGAGGACAAACATTTTGCTGCTATAAGAGCCCTGAGGATCTGTAATCGGCAGCTCCTTTCACTATTCTGGCAGCCATTTCAAGTCAGAACATGTTTGATGGGATTTTCTGGGGGTGAACGGGTTTTCCTTCAAGAGATATTACAGCAAAATTTGAGCAAGGTCTGCAGTGGTCTGTGTCCGAAAGCAACAAAGCCCAGCTTTCTCCTCCAGTTGCTTTTTTTTTCAACACTTACCAACTTTGTCTCACAACACCTTTGAGGAGGCAAAATCTGTTTTTGTTCCTTTACTAACAAGTGAGGGAACCAGGACAGCGAAATTCAGATTTTGCAGTGAGAGGCAGACTTTGGGGGAAGGCAAACAGAGAGTTTGGTGGGATGCCCCAGCTACCCCTTTGCCTCAGTTCACCTTGCCCACTCTGACTCCTTTCACAAATTTATTCACCTAAAATAGAGGGTTTTTAAGCTTTGGGAGTGCTGCTTCAGCAGTAAGACAGAGGATTCATCTGCCATTAACTTCTCTGGGGAATTGTTTTTTGTTCTTCTCCAGCCTGTGCATGGCTTTGCTATTGCTGCTGTGCCTCACCAGTTTAAAACATTTATTTCTACAGATCACTGTGGAAGTAATGGTCTCTTTTTATCCCATATTATAGATGGTAACTTTGAGAGAGGAAGATTTGTGTCACTTGCCCAAGTTTGCCCTGGAAGTGTTTGGCAGAGACTTGCACCCCAGTTTCCAATTGCACGCTACAGTTAGTGGCCGTTGCTCCTTGTCCTTCTTGCTATGCTTCAGACCTTCTTCTCTCACAACAGGGATAAAGACCACTGCCATCTTTCACCATTTTATTATCAACCTCATGATTTTTTATTAATTTTGTTTTAAACCTCTTCTATTTGAAAGTGGTTTCCAGGTGTGCGGAACTTCACTTTTGTTATAAGGAAAATTAAGATTGAAGCAGAAAGACTAGAAACTGTAATGCTCCAGAAACAGCACAGCATTTTAGAAACAATCTGCTGCTCCAAGGGTCATCCCATGATTTACATGGAGTGACTCATGATTTTCCAGCACAGTTGCTGGGCAGACCTTAAAGATCCTTGCCTATGTAGGAATACTAATTTTAAAACACATTCAGCTCTTCATCAGATGTTGAGGATCACATCACGTTTTCTTTTTTTCCTGCACATTAGCCAAATTAAATCAAAATAAATATCAATAAAAATATTGCACAGGACATAAAACCCCAGCCATTTGCACTCTATCCATATGCTGCTTTATGAGATGCTGAGTTTCACTCCTGCTCCAACTCTCTGCTGCCAGCCTCGAGAGCGCAGCAAGGCGTGGAGTCCCTGATGTGCTTTAGGCATTCATCCCTCCAATACCGCACCCCGGGGCCTGCCTGCGTTTTTGTTCTCACCACACATCTTTGCCAGGCTTATTTCTGCCTGCAGGCAGCAGCCGTGGCCGGGATAACGCTTGCCAGCCTGGCTCCAGCCCCTGCCCACCAGCTTGGGGCTGAGCGGCTGCTGTGGGATCAGCTGTAAGGTGCGATTCTGCCAGCAAAAAGTACAGTTGCTAAAAGGTGCTTTTTGGTCATCAATTATCTTTGGGTGATTTGGAAAAAGCAAATATTTACATCCCTGCTGGTATATTCATGTCAGGGTTCCTTGCTGTGCATCTGCATGGGAGATGCTGCCGTTCCGGGTGTGCATGCGACCTGCCTGCAAAACAAGGCACAAAACGCCCGCTAAAGAAATCAGAAACCAGAGCTCAGGGTTTGCGAATACCAGCTGATCGTCGGCTGAGGAGCAAAAACAGCAAGTCTTCCTTTTAAACCTGATGCAGTTTAGGGTAATGTGATTAGAGATTCAACATTTCCCCCCTCTCATTATTATTTAGGTCCCTCATTTGAATGCACAGGTTTGAGGGAAGGGGGATTGCTTGGAAATTACACATGCAGCCAAATTTCTTCCTTCCCCTTTGACAGGGCAGCTCTGATGGTTATTGTTCTTTTCTAGCTGCATTACGCTGTCCTTGATTTTTGTTTCAAGCAGTCTAATGGCATGATGTCAAATCCTGCTAATTGGTTTAGGATTAAAATGCAGGGCCACATCACTCTCTTGATTAACCAGCAGCAAAACTGCTTTTGTCTAACGATCGTTTCAGAGGAGAAAGAAAATAATGCATATAAAGGAAGCTTCAGGCTTTTGTCAGTAAAAATACATAGGAAACTGCCTCTTTTTTTTTTTTTTTTCTTTCTTTACAAGAAAAAAAAAAAAATCACTGCTAGGCCTGCTAAGTTTTGACTTGTAGCAGTTAAAAAGCAGCCCTGCAGGAAGAGAGCACTTTCTAAGGAGAAGAGGCTGTGCTTTTATCCAGCATCCAGCTACTTGCTGTGCTGCACCAGAGCATCCATGGCTGGACCTCCTCATATTTATTAAACCAATAACAAAAAATCAATGAGAACGTCTCAGCCCTGTTTCTGGCCTTCCTGACACCCAAATGGCTCCAATCCCTGCTGAGTTTGTAACGGGATAAATAACCCAGGACTGAGCAAAGGCTGCATCAGCCAGCGCAGTGCCTGGGAGATGCTAGTTGCTGCACGCACTACCAGAGACCAAAGCCTGATGTGGGGTGTCTGGAGCTATGAGGAGGGAGTTTGACTCTGCAGCATCTCCCTTTACTCACCCCAGAGCTACAAAAGTGAATTCTGAACCCCATGGGACTGTGCTTGCTGGGACAGAGCTCACCTATTGGGTGATTAGTACAGAGCTGAACAAGTAATTTTTGCCCCCTGGCAGTGAGGACTGAGGACTACTAGAAGGGAAATGGGGAGATGTATGTTTCAGATTAAAGCAGGGATGGAAGCAATGCTAAACCACTACTTTGCTACCCCTCTGCAAAAACAAAACCAAAAAACAACACAGCAAACCACAAGAACCCCTCTCCATCAACTTCCAAAGATTCTCCTTGCTGCACTGTTTAATCTCTTTGGCTCCTGTTTTCCCTGACCAGCTGAAGGATTTAATTTCCAGGGAATTAGATGTCCAATTCAGGGTATTGTTGTGGGAGCTGCGCACACGATTTGCCACACACAGTCCTGAAAGTCACCGGCAGACCCAGCGCTCCCAGCACGCTCCCAGCCCGTCCCCGCTCTGCCGGGAAGTGAAAAGAGACTTTATTGGGAAGGTTTTGATGCTTTTGGCATCTCTTTGAACCTGGCTCCCCCAAAGGGAGAGAATGAACTCAGGCGAAGAAAGAAAAAGGAAATAAAAGGGCCCTTCCCATCTGCCTGGTTGTATTCAATGGGGAGCTTTTTAAAAGGTATAATAGAGGTTTGTGTGTTCCTGCTGAGATTTGTTCTGGTCAGCTTCTCCAGGGCGTTCAGAGGAGGCAGTATGGTGTGCCTGCCCTCCCCCAGCACCCTCAGAAAGACATTATGGTGGCGGGGGATTGAATTATTTTTTGCTCCCTCAAGAAGTGCTCGCCCTGCACACACGTTGCTCTTGCACAAAAGCGACTTGGGCCAGCCCCACCGAAAACAAAAGTGGGTTTTGCCCTGGGTTTTCACTAGCAGTACAGTTAAGTCTGGTGTTCCTGAGCATGGTGTTGAGGCAGCCAAACCCCAAACATCCCTGCAGGATCCAGCCTGGATTTTCTTAGAGGGATGGAAGGGATGGGGAGCAGCTTAAGGCTCAGCCCAGTTTTACAGCATGGTGCTGTGGAGGCAAATGACCAGCAGCAGCAGCTGTACTCCAGAAGCTGTCCTGCTCATTACTGTGCTCTGAGACTTGTTGATGCAACAGGTCAGATGCAAAATTGATTGGTTTTTTTTTTTTTTTTTTTTGGTGTCATCCTGGCCCCAGCACAGAGGAGATGACAGTTAAGAACAATAAACTCTCAGAAAGAGACTCTGTGCCAGCACCCAACAGGTACCAAAAAGGCTGAGAAGTTCTTGGCTGCCATGAGCAGCTTTTTGCTTTGCAAACTATGATAGAAAGAGTGGAAATATGTTTTGTCTGCTTTTCTCTGACTCTAGGAC
The DNA here is from genome assembly GCA_013396835.1 of Psilopogon haemacephalus. Lineage (NCBI taxonomy): Eukaryota > Metazoa > Chordata > Aves > Piciformes > Megalaimidae > Psilopogon > Psilopogon haemacephalus. The sequence continues at coordinate 207,286 of VWZI01001681.1, read as the reverse complement.
TCGAAAGAAGGAAGATGAGAACATCCTGCACACATGTTAATTAGTCATTCCTTAAAACCAAATGTCACAGAGCTCACATGTAATTCCAAGAACAGACTAATGAATATGTACGTACAGTTATATTTCATTTACATACTCTGAGATTTGTTAGGAGACGCCTAATAAAACATCTTGCATGAATTATGTCTTGTCCTACCAACATTTACTTTGAATACACATGTATCAGAGGAGCATTCCCAATACTGTAGTACGAGACTTTTGCAGAAACTAAATACATAAATTGCATCTCAGAAATGCAGATTGTGAGTTAAAGCAGCCGCCCTCTAAGTGGGATTTGATCTAAAAGGGGCTGAGAGTCAGGGGAAAGCAGTGATTGAGTGCACAGGAGTCCAAAGAGACTGAAACACAGCCCAGAAGGCTGTAGGAAAGGGTTCACATAACGGAGACGTTAAAGGAACTGAAGTATCTCCTCAAACACAGCAGGAAAAGAAATCTCTTTGAGACTTATCCATCCTCTTATTTTCAGTAAGAGTGTCATCTAGTGTCATTATATTTGTTTTTATTTTACTCGGAGCCCCTTCCCCTGGAATGGTGTGGCATCCAGGTAGCTGCACTCCAAAATACCCTTCCAGCCCAAGAGGCCTTTCAGAGATTTCCCTCCCCACCCCAAACCATCTGGTTTACAGGAAAAGCACTGTGGTTTTGGTTTTCTTCTGCCCCTAACTGCCCTGCACCCTGTGAGTTCTCAGGGGACATGGAAGTGAGACCGCTTGTCCTGGCGGGCACATCATCCATTCGACAGGTCCTGTCACGGGAATTCAGCTCGCACTCCTGCTGGTGTGAGAGTCTGGAACAAATCTGGCTCACTTGCCCCACATTGGCTGGCCTCCGTGGGGCTAAGAGGAGTGGAAAGCAGTAAAATCTCCTTTCAGTCTATAAAAATCTGCAGAGATATTTGAAATGTGCAGAGGGAGCAGATCTCCTGAGTAAACCAGAGCAATGATTAAAATAGTCACTTCTTGGAGTGTAACCGCAATTTAAATACTGTGGTTTTTGTTTGCATGGTAGTTATAGTTTATATTCTAGTGACAGTCACACAACTCCAGGGGTTGTTTTCAGAGTTAGTGGCAAAAACATGTGGTTTGAATTTAAAGTCTTAAACTTAGAGGATCAACGTTACTCCAGTAAAGATATTGCCAGTGTCTCTGCGAGTCAAAATTCTAAATCATCAGAAACCTGAACGCTCCTCATTAAATGATTAAAGGGAGCAGTAATGAAAAAGCTAAAAGAAAGCCTAAATATATAGCCACAGAAGCAGAAACATCTATTTTCAAAGCAGAAAAAAATATTGCCATCCTGACAAAGGGCAATAAACATATCAAACTAACTCACTTCTTTTTCTTCGGTTGGAAATGTAATCTTAATAAAGCAGCAAATTTAGATGGCAGGGTACGATTACAGCTCTTCCAGAATAGGACTAGAGTTTGCCCATAAACAGGTTATTGCTACAGGTTCTGACCACAATTAACTCAGTATTTATGCTGCACTTTCTGAGAATGACATGATGCCTGAGATGAGGTGCTTTGATGATGTTTTCCATTGGGGCATCAACCTAATTTCCTTACTGTGAGCTCTGCACTCACATTTTTCTAATAATGACAGCTTCAATTCAGCCCTCCCAGACCTGAGTCCGTTCCCTTCTTCCCTCCCAGCAGGACAGCAGGACATGCAGATCAGAGCTGGAGCTGGGCTGTGTAGAGCATCACTAGCATACAAGGAAGAAGAGTAAAGACACTTTCCTTCCCAGCCTCATTTGTATTGCTTTTGTCACCCATTTGCTCTCTCTCTCTCTGTGTAAGAACATACCTCAGCTGAGCTGCTTTTTCATTGCTCAAAGACAGACAGGTGATGGGCTGCCCAGTACCACAGAGACATTTTGACCAGTTTCTGTAAGTCCCTGAACTGGGGAGGATCATGGTCACCAAAGACATCACTAGTTGAACCCTTGGGTGGGTTGCAGTTTTGGTCTTTCAGTGCCTGCTTGGGGGGAAAAAAAGAGAGAGAGGAAAACAAAAGAAAACAAACAAAAAAGGGTAAATGTACTGACAGAAACATTACGTAGTATGTATAAATATAAATGCATGAGGCTTGCTGCAGGAGGGAGGTCCTGACTGTATTGATACATTGGCAAGAATGCAAGGGTTATATTTGAAATGCAGAAAATAATCCAGTGAGTCATCTTCCACACACTTTGGCTTGGGATCCTTTCCCATTTTCACTTTAACCCAGGAGGGCACAGCACACAGCCTGAATATAGACAGAGAGATGAGGTAGGGTGGCTGAACCGGTTTGCTCCTTGCAGGGAAACTCACCAATCCCACCCACCGGCGGTCATGAGGGATGCTCAGAAGAAGTCTGGAAAATGTTGCCATCACAGGTGTTTTTGTGTTTTTCTTTAAACCATATTCTACCACTTAACAGAAATAAACACAGTAGAAGAATACCCCCAAAAGAGGTAATAGTAATAATAATAATAATAATACTGATGGTAGGTAGAAATGGAACAGTCATGGCATTTCTAGTTCATGGGCAAGCAGTTGTATCTTACCTTGGATCACAAGCTGAATCAAGAATAAAACCAGAGCAAGAAACTAGAGTGATATGCATTAAATGTGAAAATGACACTTCAGGCTGTAACATTTACAAATGTAAAACAGGATGATTAGCCTTAGGCTCACTTACAGACGACCTGTCCGTAGCATCATGTGTAAACTGAATCAGCTTCTTACATCCTCCAAACTGCTCTTTTCTAGCAGACATCTGTGACCAGATCATTTTTCCCCAGACAAGGTTGCTGTGATCCGCCCTGAAAGTGAAAAGAGTCAAAGTGGGCACCTAAGGTGGAGAGACAGACCAAGAAGCTGGCTCACCAACCTCTTTTTCAGATGGCTTTCCAGAGCTGTTCTGATTTTAGAGAGGGCCAGGACTGCCCACAGCAACCTGTGGTTGCCAAGGGCTGAGTTATGAGATGCAATTCTCCCCGTCATCAGATCCTGGGCACTTAACTCCTCTGCAGTGACACTGTGCAACTTGACTGGAGTCACCCTTCACTCCCTGATGCCCCTAAATATGAAATGCAGTCCCCAGGAGAGAGCCTGTGCTCATGGTTTTGTGTTAATCTGCTGCCTTCCTGGAGGTGGAATACTGATAGTCCTGATTCACTCTGTTCTGCTCCTCCCCAACTGAGTACCAAATTCCTGACTCTCAGCACAGGCTGATGTTGGTCAGCTTAAAGGAATTTGAGTTTCTTTAGACACAAATGCATACACACATGCATACATACATATAGATGCACAAGATAGTAAACAGAAGTTACCTAAACCTCTATGATACTAAAAAGCAATTCCACATCTGTATTTCCTATCTAAGCAGCTAAGGGCATGACCATGATAGAGAATTTTAGTGATCACAACACCTGGCCTATAGAAGGATCATTTTCTCTTTGTCCCACCAGCCTCCTGTCCTTACCCAAGTTTGACTACCTCATAGAAGCCATAGGGCTCTTTGTGAACCACCAACATACAATGTTCCTATTTAGGGTATCAGTTACACTCATTTTTTAATGCAGTGTTACCAGCCCTACAACATCCATACGTGGGGGCTTAATAACACAAGTGTCCGGCTAGGGTGTGTCTTGCAAGAACAAGCTTTCTCCCCCAGCCTGTCATCTCTCATCTTGCCAGCCATCAGTTTGCTTCATGGCTTTTTCCACCAAAAAGAAATTACTTTCATTTTTTATAAAATTGATTGAAGTCTTAAGACCTATACATTAAGATAGTCAGATTTTTTTTTTTTTGTTTGCTTCTTTGTGGTTTTTTTTCCTGGCATATTGGAACGAGTTGTCTCAGAGATTAGTCAAATCTGGTTGTTTCTTAATTTATCTTCTCATTCCAACAGCCAGAAAGCATCATGCATGGGACACCACAACCAGAGGGCTTCGTCTTAGTCTCACCTTTTCATAGAACAGTCCCTTTTCACTCCACATCCATATGTAGAGGAATTGTATGTACCATACAGATGCTTGCTAAAGAGTAGCAAGGGTTTCAACACATTCACTAAAGGAATTATTTAATAATTATTCCATGCACAAGGAACTAATTGAATGCTTAGTCCAGAAGCACCTCCAGGGCCAAACTGGGTTTATTCTGCCCTGTCCTTGGTATACTGGTGCTTTGCAAGTGATAACCCAGGTAAGAGGGATGGTTCTGTGCTTTTGGTGTATTGCCATGTGCTTTCCCTTGGACAATTTGTATTACAGAGAAGGTACAACAAGGCAATATATTTGGAACTTTTGATTAGAGGAATTTTGCTCATATAGGTAAAACATAACATTTTAAATCCTATTCTCATTTAATTTTTAAGAAAGATAAATTATTTCTGTACCTTGGCATATGAATCACCTCCAAATGGGGCCATTACTCTGGGCAGTTTTTTCACAATGGCTCGCATAATATGGTATAAAAATTGTGTGTGGCTCCTGTGTTTGTATCTCAGAAGGAAAATAAAACCCAGTTAAATTATAATGCAAGAACTCAGCTATGAATGGATGTTGCATTCAAGGAGTCTAATGCTTAAGGAGGGGGAATGACAAGGTACTTTTTTTCTTTTCTTTTTCCTTTCCCCCCCCCCCCCCCTCCTCCATTCTTTTTTT
>VWZI01001681.1:161512-202231 GCA_013396835.1 Psilopogon haemacephalus | reverse complement strand
CCCCCCCCTTCTTCTAGATATTTTATCCTTGCAACAAGCTCAACCATCAAATGTTTCAAGAGAGGTCAAAACTAGTCTATCTATCTTTTTTATGAGAGTTTGTGAAAGGAATCTCTCCTCGTGGAGTTGTACACGAATTGACACGATAAACCTAAATGGCTCCTTTACAACTGTTAGGGTTTTCTGTAAACACATGCTGTCCTGCCAGCCAACCAGCTTCAAACCCGGGTGCTGAGCACAGCAGATGGTCTATCCTGCTGATACACACGCTACTAATTCATATTTCAATACACAGCTTTGCTGCCTAACTGAAGCCACTGCATCTTGCAAAGTTTTAAAACTTCCAATGACTGGTTATTATGTGTGTGTGTATCAAATATGATAACATGGGGCGGCTGCAAAGAGGTGGTGACAGGCTCTACTAGGAATGGACATTTTGGAGGTGCGTGTTGCCCTGCAATGTGCTGTAAACTTGAGTTTTGCCATGCACTGCCTCCTGCCAAAAGGAAACCATGGCATGTCTATGCTGTAGTAATAGAGGAATAAACGAAAAACAGAGAAACCAGCCTTGCACCACCCATAAGCAAAGTAAGCGGAACTGAAAAGCTAAGTGGGGATGAAAAAATGGGTCCTTACAACTATTATGGTCATAACATCTTGTCATCAGCATGGCCATGTCAGATGATCAGCATTTTGATGGGGGTAGAAAGTTTTGGGGAGGGATGCAGAATAATGCAGTAACGCAGCTGCCTCGATCGTTCCCTGTAGCAGCTCTGCTACTGCTGCTGTCTGTAGGAATATATTTTGCAATTAACACTTCAGTGTGGAGAACCTTAACTAAATCAGATCACATCCTTCCCATATCCTGCAGAATTCAGTTATCATCTAACAGGTTTAGGTACAAGTACAGTACAGGTCATCATCTCTACACTGTGCTGCCAGAGCAGGACACAAAGGGGATATTGTTAGTACACCTTGAAAAAGAAAGGAGCAGAGGAAAAAAAAAAAAAACCCAACCAAATTCTTGGCTTTCTTTCTGACTGTATGAAAATGGAAATGCAGGGCAGCAGGTTTATGGTGCCGAAGGCAACATGAACAGCACAGTGCACAGACCTATGGGCCTGTCAGCCTGGAGCTCAGGGCTGTGCTTTGCCAAATTTGCCTGAAGCCAGCTGTGTCCTGTGGATAGGGTGTTTCAGCATTTCCACTAGCGGCTTTGAGATATGAAGCTGGGAGCAGACACCAGTCAGACCCGGGCCCACCATTGCTCCTGCAAGAGGACATGTGAGAACATAGAAGACATGCATCTTAAAGACCTTCATGGATGTCTTGAGACAGACATTTCATGCAGACAGACTTTGGCCCAAGTCCCCATGCTGCTGCATGAACCTTACTTTCTCTATTGCTGACAACTTCTTCCACTAAAAAGTAAAAAAAAATTGAAGGGCAGAACAGAAGGAGAAGTGATCCCCTGCAAGAATAACCACCCTCCTTGCTTCTTGAGTTTCTCCTGTTATGGCTTTATCAAATGTTGTGCCTCCTTCAGCGAGCCATGATAAGCTGGGCAACTACATGAAGTTCAATTTTAAGTAGGAGCAGGACCTCCTTCTTAAATTCATTAAACCTTTCTCCCAGAGGAGAGAACACAAATTAATATCAACTTTTCCTTTTTATTTCAATTTATTTACTTTCTCTTCCAGAGACTAAACTACAGAGAGATTTCCAAATACACAGTTTGTTTCTTTGGCCCTAACAGAGAGTGAACAAATCTGATAATTCTGTTAGAGAGGAAAACAGAACAAAAGTGGCCCGAAGAGAGGGAAAGCAGCCCTTATTTTCATACACCAATTTGGCTTTTCTTGCTTATGGAGGCTCAGATGTGCAGCTGGCTTTATTCTTTAAAAAACCCCAAACAACAACAACAAAAACAACACCCAAAATATGGAGGTCTTGTCTATTATTAAAGAACAGAAAGCTGAAACCAAGAATTGCTGCAGAAGTCACCCACACTGTAGCTAAAAAGAACATAAGTCAGAAGAGAGACTCGTAACAGAGTCTTGCAACTTAAGCAGCAATTAAAAAATGCTACATTGCAATTAAGGAATACCCTTTGATGAACATGCTGTACTACATGAATTAGCTGCATGCAGACACACTGAGAGCACTACAATAATATAGTATTTTTATATCCTAGGCATAAATGCATGGCATCTGTACATGTGTATATCATACTAACCCAAGGTAATGCACAAGACTCTGTGTGTTGCCATCTCAAATGAAAAATCTACTTGCCGTATATCAGATAACTCCATTCCATTTAGATTTAAAACTTCTGCCTAGCACCCCTTGCTGCCAAGCAGGGGGGAGAAAGACACAGGGAGCATTTCCAAAGAGAAAAGTCAGAGCTAATGAGAAATAGCCACATATCTCTGCCTTTGCAGGACTCTGCAGGACATGTGGCCCATGGGACAGGAAATACTGCAATGGGCAGCGGAACAGTTCCTGCTGGATCAGAGTGTCTTGCCTTTCAGACTTTCTTTCGGTGACCTAATCCACTGTCAAAGTGTTTCAAACAAGACTTATTCTCACCTCACACATCCAATTGAAAACCAAATTCTACGACTTGCAGCTCAGAAAACATTACCCCACATCCAACTGCTTCTCTTTGTGCCTCCAACTGAAAGTAGTCACCGGCAAATACAGCATTGCTCGAGTTTTGCGTTACTGTGGCCACAGTGCTCCACACCATGGATGCCAAGGAACCACATTGCTGAAAGAGACCTAGAGCAGAGCAGGTGAATGATAATAAGATGGGTTGTCCAGGCAAAAGCTGAATGGCAAAGCAATGCAAGCTCACCACACAGTTCCTCACAGCTTGTCTCTTTTCCGCTATAGCTAGGCTGTTTAGATCAGGAATAAATTTTCTACAATTCTCCTCCTTTCTTTCTGGAAAATCCTTCCAGAAAGTCTTGGCTCCCTGCAAGCCCTGGGTGGGTCCCGAGGTGCTGCTCGGATGGACAAGCGACTACGCTCCTGCCTGGAGGCAGAAACCACAGCAGCAAGAAAACAGATTTCACGGGAAGAGCAGGGGAGGCGGATGAACAAAAAAAAACCTGGAAATGTGTTAGTTAACTTCATGTGGTTGTTCGAGCCACTTCCTGACACCCTAGCGAGTCATCTGAATTTAACACATTTCTCTTTTGCATTTTGCAGCTCACCTTTAAGGGAGCACAAGGCGGAGGAGGTGGGAATACATGGACTTCAGCCCTTCCCATCAGTTTCCCCCTGTTACTTTCAAAGATTTTTCTATTTAGAAAGGAAGGGTTTGTTTTTTTTTTTTCTTTTCTGCTGTTCATACATTACACATACTTTCCAGCCAAAATATCTTGCTTGTGTAGTTTTTTTTTCAATTTAGTCCACATTACTAAAAATTGCCCTCAGAAAAATTAAAGAGGATCACTTTCCTCTATCTCTTTGATCCACCTGCCTTTTATTTCTAAAGAGCATCTTAAGAACCATTAAAAATATATATAGAAATAAACAATTAAAAAAAAAAAAATTAGCCCATGCCCCCCTCCTTGTCTGAATTAATGAAACTGTTTGAGCTGCATGGATATTTACCCTTATGGAAAACATATGAAGAAAACAAACCCCTCAGTATTCTGGTGAGATTCTGTAAACAGGACAAAACATTAACTGCGGAAATATATCATTTAAGACCTTTATTTCCTTCTAGCTCTTTCCAGGCACCAAATAAGCTTTGCATGCAGATTTCAGCTGGGTGGAATCATTCTCATAACTACTCTCCAAAGCCCGAGCTCTGAGGTCAGCCCTCCTCCTTTCTGCAATGGGATAAATATTAACAAGTGTGACTAACCCCTTCCTTGCGCCCTTCTTAAATTTTCCAGAGTGTGTCAGCAAGCATGAAAGCCAGAGATCAAAAAACACAAGGGGTTTATTGTTGGAACAGGATGGGAAGAAGGATGCAATATAGGCAAAGCCTCAGCACCTCAGAGAAGCTGGTCTATAACAATATCAATAAAACTCAAGAGAATTACTGGACTGCTAGAAAGTAACCTTGCCCTCCTACTCAAAAATTAGTAAATTTTCACTTGCTCCCTACAATAATGTTTTACAAGTGTTGGATCAGTGCCTCTGCAGGAAACTTAGACTTCCACTGTGGGTCCCAAAGGACCCAAGAGATGGCAGAGGTGGTGAGGAAGGTGTAATATAGCTTAGTGCATCCTAGACAGAAGTGATGGGGCTCTGTTGGCCTTGAGTGCTCACGCTCACACCTGTTTTTCTCGTCACCACTGTTGCTTATGAAGTTTTGTGGCGTCATGGTTAATCTTCTTCCCTCTCATGTGATGCTTTCTGCTGTGAACTGAGCTGCTTTCCATGTTGGTGTTTGCAAGAAGAGCAATGTAGGTCTGGTTATATCACCTTGGTATTTCTACAGGGGGGAACACAGTCTAACAAATCTGGTGTTAAATAAAGCACCTACAGATACTTATACAATCGCAGCTTGATGCCTGTGCAGCTGCAGTGATGCAGAGCACAGTTTGGAGAGGGATTAGGACATGCAAGCCAAGCAGCTTTGCCCATACTCCATTGAGGGATGAGAAAGCTGTAGATCACATTTCTGGTGAGTGGGAATTGGGAAGGGAGTAAATGAAAATAAACCTTCCAAAACTGGACCAGTTCTGTGGACATGGGCAGAGCAAGAGGCCTCCATACAGCTTGCTCCTACCAAAAAATTGTCAAAATTAGGTTATAACTTTGAGAATATTTCTATCCAAGGTCAGGTCTAATCCTGATGAAGCCAAGGAAAATTCAAAGCCAACTGAGTTAAAAAAAAACAACCCTGGAAATTATGAACAGAAGTATTTCAGCCTGACAGAAGTTTTATTCACATGATGACCCCAAACCTGAGCTCGTATGATTCAAAGCTGTTCACTCATAATGTGCAGGCCTCTTACTTTTCCAGAATGTGTTTAATTCTCCTACACATTCTCTGAAAAGAAAGGTATGCCCCAGATTTCAACACCTCTATGTTGCATCTACTTCACTGAGCCCATAACAAATCATCTCACTCTGTTTCCACACCTGGCTTTCTTCTGCTGCAGGATGTCAAACAGCAGAGCAGAAAATACTGGAGAACATACAGTTTTCTCCCTCCAGCTTCTAAAGCACTTTAGCTCTAAAACCAGCAAATGGATGTGCATTTTTGGGGTGACTGGGTTTAGAAATTATAACAGCTGAAAAAGAAGACACATGAAAGGGCATCTGACCTACAGAGCCTTGTTCCTTTTTGGCATAGTGACAGCCAGAGCTTCTGAAAGCTTGGAAGGAACTTGGGATGAAAAGAATGCAAAAAGGAGAGGTAGCATTTATTGACTTCTTTGCATCTTATAACCTGTGACAGTTTATAGCATAGATTTAGATTAGATGTTAGGAAGAAGCTCTTCAGTATAAGGGTGGTGAGACACCGGAACAGGTTGCCCAAAGAGATGGTGGAAGCCCCATCCGTGGAAGTATTTAAGACCAGGCTGGATGGGCCTCTGGGTGACCTGATCTAGTGGAAAGTGTCCCTGCCCATGGCAGGGGCAGGGAGGCTGGAACTACATGATCCTTGAGGTGTCTTCCAGCCCTGAAAATTTTGTGATTCTATGATCTACCATGACTTGCCAGAGTATGCGAAAACCTTCTGCAGGCACTGTACAGCAGAGGTGGACCAATTCAGAGTGAAAACAAGCCTCACATCCCAAACCCAGATCTAAAGCCCTTTTTTTTTTTTTTTTTTTTTTTTTTCCCCTAGCCTGATAATATGTGCATTTGAGTTTCTTCACTCAATATCTCTTGATCCAAACAGTCTTGCTGGCAAATACCAGCTACTCATCTGAGTCCAAGGAGACTCAAGAAGGATACAACTGTAAACCAGTCTTCAACACTCTGCAAAGCTCACCATCTTCATTGCACAGCAGCGAGATTCTCTGCAGCAGTGCTCAAGAGAAGCAATGTATGGAAAAGCCCCAGGAAGCTTCTTGCATAATTTTTAAACTCTGCCCATTTAAACTGTGGTTCCATTAAACTTTCCTTTGGCTGGCAAAAAACCGACTGAGTTATTGCATAGAACAGCCCTGAGCAATTAAAAGCAAGAGCAACATTACAAATCTAAGATTCGGTAGACAAAAATCTCTTGCGAAAGACACAGTCCTAGGGAGTTATAGCCTACCAAAATGGGTAGAACCAAATTAAATGAAAAAACATATTGTATATTATCTTAATTTATAGATGAGATTTTAGACAGTTCCAGATTGCTGGATTAAATACAATACCATGTGGCTCCATTAAGCCTCACTGGCTTTTTAGAATATTATTGAAAGAAATAATATATAATGGTTTGAAAGGTTTTTGGATGCTTGGTGGCATCATTATGCAATTTATTAATATGTGGGCAGAGTGACTAATGCCTCTGAGGATATATTTTTAGTTTTTAGTGTGGTTTTTTTTTTATTTAATTAATATAAAAAAGAAAAGCATGCTGGGGAGGGGCCAAGTAGGAAAAACAGCTACAAATTGGGTTTGTGTTAGTGGCATATGATGGCATGCATCATTCTGTCTGTCCCTCCATAAACTCAGCACTCAGAATAGACCATTTCTCCTTTCCCTTACAGCTTTTCCAAAGTAGCCCAAAGGGCAAAGAAATTGCAATTTGGTAGAATTTGGGTATCTAACTTATTTTCTGGCATCTTTCCTCCCTTTTTAAGGCTGGAAGGGACAATTCAGATCATCTAGTTTAATGCTCAGTATAAATTCCCAAGAAAATAATTTCACACATTCACTCATTAATTGAGTCTACTACTTTGTGTTTCACCAAAGTCATCTGGGCTGGCCTCCAGTTCTGATTTCAAGATGCAAAAGGATGACAAATCCCCTGCCCCTTTCAACAGTCTGTCCCAGTAGTCAGCCCCCTCTCCCTTCCCAATCTCTCCATTTAGACTGTCTTAAATTTCCAGTCTTGTTATGTTCTCCTCTATTAGATTATAAAGCTCTTTTGTATGCAGTATTTTTTCCTCCAAAGGCATTTACTGCACAGAGTCAGGTCGCTGCCTGATCTGCTTTTTTGCTAAGTTCACCAAATTGAGCTCCTTAAGCTTCTCTCCACAAGATTTCCATTTCCAGCTCTCAAATCATTCTTGTAAAAGTGAACCATGGGCTGAGAGTTTACAGCCTCTATCATGACTTCAAGTCCCTGAATCTCAGGTTAATAAAGTATCTATTTTTTAATAAGGCTTCTGTGAAATGACTAGAAATGGTCCCACAGGATGTGTTATTTGGAGGTAACTATTTCCACATGGGCTGGAGGTACAGCCATGTAAGCAAAGCATGGGGAGAGCAGTGGGAGGGCTCTTCTCTCCTCCCCTTACCCTTTCCTGCAGTCTTTTCTAGCACTCTTCCAAAGTGCATTTGAGAAACCAGTATTTTTCTTGGAGAATCCATCCCAATGGACATTGCCCAGACTTCCAGAAAGAACCAGCATGATTTCACCTCCCCATGGACATGCAGAAAGCAGCTCCCAAGAGAGCCACTGTACTCAAAATGTGCCCTGCACCTGCCAGGCCTGGGAGCCTCATCTCTAGCGGGAGCAGAGGCACTGACAGGGTCTTGGAACGTCTTGCTCCCTAAACCACTCCTTCCCTGGGCCCAAAGAGACATCTAAAGCCTTCCAAAGCTCACCAGAGCTCCTCCTTCTGCTTGGATTAATTGGATTAAAAACAAACCCTGGAGTTTTTCTTCTTGGTCTTTTTCCAATCTTGGTGTCCACACTTAGGAGCTGTTTCTTGCTATTATTAACTGTTTAATTTGCTGTTTGTTAAATGGTAGTGTAGGTTCACAGGAGACTTAGCCCTAAGTCTTTGAAGAAAATATCCCAGTATTGCCAAAAACTGAGTGAAATGGCAAGACATGATGAGTTCTAGACAGACTCCTTAGGCTCTGGATCTATGGTTCACTGCACCACAGCGTCTGAATGAGATGGCATTCTGCCTTTTCATCAGTTGCATTTGATTTGTATGTAAGACTACACACCAAACAAGGAGTTTAAAGGATATGCTAACTCAGATTCCACTTGGCCTGACCTTTATGTACCCCACAGGGACAAACTTGCTGTCCCAAACTGAAACAAAGTGATAAAATATTCATGTGAGTGAGGTCAGCACCAGCCTAGCCAATTCTAAACTTTGTTTTCCTAATTTGATTTCTTAGATTTTTCTGTTGCTCAGCTTTTAGCCCAACACCCATGATCCAAATTCTTCAAGATTTCATTTGGGCCACTATCATAGAATCACAAAATCAGTCAGGGTTGGAACGGACCACAAGGATCATCTAGTTCCACCCCCATTGCCATGCCCAGGGACACCCTACCCTAGATTAGGCTGGCCACAGCCTCATCCAGCCTGGCTTTAAACACCTCCAGGGATGTGGCCCCAACCACCCCCCTGGGCAACCCAATCCAGGGCCTCACCACTCTCACGCTGAAGAACTTTCTCCTCACGTCCAATCTGAATCTCCCCACCTCCAGTTTTGCTCCATTCCCCCACGTCCTGTCACTACCTGATAGCCTAAAAAGTCCCACCCCAGCTTTCTTGTAGGACTCCTTCAGATACTGGAAGGCCACAATAAAGTCACCTTAGAGCCTCCTGTTCTCCAAACTGAACAGCCCCAACTCTTTCAGTCTGTCCTGATAGGAGAGGTGCTCCAGTCTTCTGATCATCCTTGTGGCCCTTCTCTGGACACACTCCAGCATGTCCACATCCCTCTTGTAATAGGGGCTCCAGAACCAGATGCAGTACTCCAGGTGGGGTCTCACCAGGGCAGAGTAGAGGGGGAGAATCACCTCCCTCGACCTGCTAGCCACTCTTGTCCTGATGCAGCCCAGGATCTGGTTGGCTTTCTGGGCTGCAAGTGCACACTGCTGGCTCATGTTGAACTTCTTGTCCACCAGCACCCCCAACTCCCTTTCCTCAGGGCTGCTCTCCAGCCAGTCACTGCCCAGCCTGGATTTGTGTTTGGGATTGCCTCGACCCAGATGCAGGACCTTGCACTTGGCCTTGTTGAACCTCATCCATCACCCAAAGATGCCTACATGTGCTGTGAAATCTTCTGGGACTTAAGAGATCACCTCACCTAACTTCTCTATTTGGCTTCAGAAACCCCTTTCCTTTTCCTCCCTGATGGAAAACCCCCAGTCCAAAAACAAGTGTGAGTAAGTGACACAATTGCAGTAAACCCTCTAATAAAGCAACCATCCTTTCTAGTCATGAGCTGTCCACAAAGAACATGTAGAACATATGGATTAGAAGAACTTGCCATTGGTACTGGCATTACCCCCAAATTGTAACGCAGGGTTGTGGAAGCAGCCTGTAAAGTCAGAATCTTAGAAGCATAGAATCATTTTGGTTGGAAAAGACCTTTAAGAGCACTGAGTCCAGCCATTGCCTAACTCTGCCAAATTTGGGGCTAAACCTTGTCCCTCAGCACATTGTGTGTCTTTTAAATACCTTCAGGGGTGATAATTCAACCGTTTCCCTAGGGAGCCTATTCCTCTGTTTGAGAATCCTTTCAGTAAAGAAGTTTCTTCTAACATCCAACTTGAATCTCCCCTGGTGCAACTCGAGGCCATTTCCCCTCATTCTGTCATGGGTTACTTGACAGAAGAGGCTGCTCCTCACCTGAATTTAACCTCCTTTCAGGGAGTTGTAGAGAGCAAAAGGTCTCCTCTCAGCCTCCAGGCTGAATAATCCCATTTCTCTCAGCCTCTCTTCAGAAGATCTTCTCTGGACGCACTCCAGCACCTCAGTGTCTTTCTTGTAGAGAGGGCTAATCTGTCAGATGAATAGAAAATTTTGTGATCAGGTATAAAACATTAAATTTCCATGTGGAAATCACAGCTGCTCAAATATTCCTAAAAAATATCTGTGCTAGACAAACTGTTGATGTTTGTTTGCTGGAAGCAGGCAAGAAAGGGTCAAGAATGAAAATAATGCTTGCATGGAAAGCAAATAAAAACAATCTTTGAAGGGAAAGAATATTAGTGAATGTTTCCTAATGGCTACCATTCACCCTCCTCATTTTTTGCACCTAACTTGCCAAAGGCATAAGGTTTTAATTTTATTCACGGTCAATGTAATGTTTAGAGTTTCATCTACTTGAACAATTCTTTGGGGACTAGTTGCAATAGCTACATTTTGGATTTAAATTGCACTTTTAAAACCAGCTACAACTGAATCTTAGCAAGAAGTGAAACTGAAAAGGATAAAATTAGATTTCTGAACCGCCCTCCCTTTTTAGAACTAGACATGAAAAAACTGCATCCAGTTTTGTTAAATATTTTTTCCACATCTGGTGTTCAGTCAAAACCATAAGAAAAGTGCTGGAAATCTCACAAGAAGTCTCGTACTCTTGTGATTTCCAGTCCAATTTTTGCAGCCACAGGAGATCTGTATAGTTCAGATAAGAATCTGAAGCAGAAGCCAAACCCAAACTGTGAACCTCCTGAGGCTCACCCCACCCACAACAGCTTATGTCTTTACCCATCATTTGCAGCAGATGTTCTTCCAAATTCTCCAGTGAGATAAATTCCATTAAAAGTTTGAGAAGAAAGATTCTAAGATACATGTAACACAAAATAAAAGTGTCCAGAGCAGCTCATCATGGTCCATTAAACTATTGTTAAAGACTTTCATACAGCAGCATCTATTGATTAGAGCTGTTTGCTTACTCCTTACCCCTTTTTTTATGCCAAGCTTTTAGGGCTTTTTGATCTAAAGGCCATTTGACATCAATAAGAATATTTCCATTGTCTTCAGTGGGCTTCAGCTCAAGCCCTTGATGAACTGGTTCTCCCATAGGTCAGTTTGCAGTGTGAGTTTCTGCCAGCAGATTGTCCCTAGAACATTTCATTGTAGATTTACAGTCTTTATAAAATTTTAAAATGACGTTCTATAGTTAGATTCGTATGGTGTATCATAAATTACAGCAGCCTTTGCAAACTTGGGTTTGAGGGTTGGTTGTTTGGTGGGTTTGTTTTTTTTTTCATTTGGCTCCCATAGAACATAGAGGTTTTTTCCAGATGAACTTTTCTCCACATGCTAATTTTAACTGCTTTCTGCTATTTTGCATCAGAATGGGTGCATTTCTCATGACTAAAGTTCTCTGAGGAAAGCAGAAGGTTGTGCCTGTGGGAGCAGTGATGTGACCAAGCAAGGACTCCCCATCCACCATCCTGGTGTTAGTTGGCAGAGCAGGCTGTGGATTTGGGCTCTCCTTGACACTAGTTAGATTAGTGAAAAAGAAAAGGAAGCCAAAAGTTTCAGTTTACTTTTCTCCCTTAAGGTGTAGTTAAAAATGAAACTTGATTTTTGTCTATCAGAGGAGCATCTTCTGTCCAACTCTGCCATCAGACCCTTAAAGGATAAATCCCTGGGGCAAAAGATTATATTCGTGCAGAGCCTGCCACACTTGAACACTGGTTGTTAACTGGGACCTCTACAATCTCAACACTTTCTACAGTGGCCAGGCAGGGAGAAAAGGGACAGCCCTCAAACACTCGAGCCCTAATCCAGATCCCCTGTCACCAGAGCCTAAATTTAAGAATTCAAGCAGCCTTACCATGCCCATCTGCAAAGTGGGAGCAATAATCCCACAATACCTTCTCAGAAATGCTGTGAGGCCATGAACTCTGTCTACACAGAGTAGTACTGTTCAGTAGTAAATGAAATCTGTTTTCACTTCCAAGACTATGGCATAAATTACTATAGGCAGAAATCCAGCCTAGCAGGCAATGAACTGGATGGGGCCCACTTGGTTCCTTCCATGTTTAGCTTTGATTTTCATTGTTCTGTTTCATTAACAGAATTTCCATAGTTTTTTTTTGTTGTTTTTTTTTTTTCCCAACCCCCTCCTTGTAATTTTTCTAAGCTGTTAATTTGCCAGCAGAGAGAATGGCCTCATAATTGTATGTCAGCTCCTTCAAAGCACCCACAAGAATCTGAACAGTTTTTAGCAGACTCAGCTTTTCCCTCTATTTCTTAGCCCTCATTTATATAGAAAAAGAGGCTGAAGAAAATCTGTTGTTGTGTTCTCTCTGTGGGACCATAATCTGGTCACTTGTATCCTATTCAAAGTGCATCGCATTCTGCAGACACTGTCCTTAAAATCAGGACAAGTCCTCCCAAGCCAGTGGAGCTGTGACAATCAGTTTTGAAGACCATAAATGTCACCCCAAGCCTGGTATCAGCTAAGAATCATTCTATTCTCTCTTCTAATTCTTCTTAATTTTTAAAAGGAGGATATTGATTCTGCTCAGGTTCGTCTCTGCGTGAAGGAAAATGGAGGCAATGCTTAGGAAGACTGTTTAGTTTGGATTATTTTTCCAGCTCTCCTCTTCACTTTCCCATGTTCCCAGTCCCTAAACTCTACCAGGGACCAGCTCCTCTCTTGACCTCTTGCTACAGATGAACAGACATTTTGCCACCACTAGTTACTCCCTCTGATTCATGATTTATTTAAAAGAAACTAACACCAAAAAAACTTTATTCAAATACTGGTTTTTTTGCCCAATAGCAGAGTTTGTGACTTTGTGTAAGTATTTCCACTGGAAAAACCACTGAAAAGAAAAAAATAGATGAGATGAATGAGAGCTTTCAGGAGATAGTGATGGCCACTTATCAGTCAAACAGGATTCACTGCTGAAGTCTCTTCTGACTCTATTTAGCAGATTCTCCAATCCATATTTTTTGTTCAGTCAAGCTCTCTTGGAAGTAGTACATGACCATCTAGTATTTCCTTGGGACCCTGGAAGAAGGAATTTTTGATTACAACATCTGTAGGAATGGCAATATGCAAGGTCAAGCAGAGCACTGGGGTCTGTGGGGTTGGATGACGCAGGTTTTAGGGAGAAGAGTGGTGTGGAAACCAGCACCTAATGCATCCCCTTCCTTACCTGCCTTCTCTGAAGCATTATTAAATACTCACCAAAGAGGTTTCTGCAGGGAATTAGGAAAGGACACACAGAAGGATATCAACTGGCCATATCTGAACTCAGGATTTCCATCACAGTTTGGGTTTGGTCATCATGAAGTCTTTGTTTAATCTCTGCCTTTGGGATTATAAACAGGCACTGAAAGGTTAAGAAATCAGCCCAAATCTCAGAGTGAGAAAGAAAGCTCATTAGCTCTTCATCCACAGGGAGCCCTTTCTTCCATCTCATCTGAACTACCATATGACAACAGCCATCAAAGGCATCTCAGAAGAAGAGATCAATTTTATAGCAGTTTTAGTCTTTGAAAGCACAAACAGGCTCTCCATTAGGAACTATAATTTATCTGACTACAGGTCTACGAAATACAGCTAAATGGATTGCATGGAGCCAGGAAACTCAACCTGAGTGTCTATGGCACACATACAAGAAAGCTCTGCAAAGCTGAAAATGTAGAGTATCAGCTAGTGCTCCGGCTTTCCGGCTTGATTTGGGAGGTAGAGAGGCTTAGCTGAAGGCTGTGGTTTCCAAATTGGACATGGTTACCTAAAACTGTTGGAAATTTGAATTGCATGTCAGATGTCTGGAATAAATGGACTCGAGAGACCTAAGAGAAAACATGTGGCCCAGTATTTTTCTCTTTCCTAATGTCTTTTGGAAACTGTTTAGATCTCATCTGGGGCTTGTATAGTTTCTTTGTTTAGTAATTCTGAATTGAAATTCTTTATAAAGCTTTGTTAATTAAAAGGTAAAAACTTGATGGTTGCATGTGGAGCCCTTCATCCTGAAAGATCCCTGTACACTTTCCAACAGCATACTCTTCTCTCTGCAAAAGTAAATGACCCTTTGAAAGCCAGGCAGCACGGCTATGCTATTTACCTCAAACCCACCAAATTTAACTTCCAAAATGGACCATTACAGCCTGACCCTTTTTCTAACTCTGCCAGTAGCTGCTGTAGCTGAGCTGTTGCACAGCAAGCAGTGAATCCCCCCCAGAGCACTTGGTGCCAGACTGACTTGGGGCTGCAGATCTTTAGCAAGACCACCCAGTGCAATGATGAAGATTACAAGCAATAAATTCCCTGTGGATTGCAGGCATTTCTGGGGTGAAATACTTGGAGGCACACAGTCATACGTCCCACCATGCAATAGAAGCGCAAGAGACGCAAGAAGACATCTTCCTGTAGACAGAGTAGCCTAATCCGAACAGAGGAGGAAGGATCTGGGGGGAAATGTTTGCCGCCAAGACATCACCTTGGCTTTTAAAAGAGAAGGATTTTTTTTTCAGCCTGGCCACATCACAGAGATGGTACACAGCTTCCTATGTCATGCTGGTGTCCCTTAACCCCCATTTTTTACAGCCCAGTAGCACTGTCACAAACGCTATTATTTGCTTGTTGAACTCAATCCAACCAACCAACCTGCTCTTCACCGACCAGCAGCTTCTTGCCCCCTCCTTCTTACCTGGTGGATCTTCCCACTTCTGATGGTTACTAGAAGTTCCCAAGACACTGCAGAGTTCTTGATTTTTTTAATGCGTTTTTTCCCAGTATCTTCCAAGCACTTCAAATGGCTGCTCAGATGTGGCCACCTCATTTTAAGGGCTGGAGTACAATACATGATAGCTCATGAGTATTGCTGGAAAAATATGCACTCCTTGAACATTTTTTTTGTTTGTTTGTTTTTACTTAATCTCATTCTACAGGGGCCCAGAGGTGGGATGAGATATCTGATTTCTTTTCATCTGGCATGGATGCATGCTCAGGCCTGAATTGCTGTAAATGCCATAAAAGAAAAAAAAAAATTGCTGTAGGATAATTCTTCCTTTTCAAAATTTTGCATACAATGGTAAAGGCAGAGAACCTGGAAAAACATATGGTGATGCAGCTGAAATTATGTTTTCTGAAAGCCATAAATTATTCTGGTTAAAGTAGAGTTAATGGCATCACATAAATAGTATTGTGGAAAATTACTGCCTTTACATTTGCCTCTTTTGAGGGTATCAAGGAATCTCTATCCAGTCTCTGCTTTTAGATGTATGTATCTACATAGGTCTGTGCAGACTTGGCAGGGTTAAATTGCCAGGGGAGTAAGAAAAGACATAAACTCTTGGATGGATTTTGACACCCTCCCTGCTCTTTCCGACTCCCAGCACTCAGACATGCCAAAATGTTATGGTTTCTTTTAGACCTGCATAATTAAACGAGTGATGAGGAATTTCTCACCAATATAAAACGGAATTCTTTGTTGCTTAAAATAGAACTGTACCCTCTCCAGATCATCAGCTGGTGCCTGTCCTGGGACACCCAATTCTGCTCCTTGGGGATAACAAGAAGAGCATCAGGACAGCATAGAATCATAGAATGGTAACGGTTGGAAGTAATCTCTGAAGATCATGGAGCCCAATCTCCCTGCCAAAGCAGGATGACCAAGGGCGGGTTACACAGGAACTCATCCAGACAGGTCTTGACAGTCTCTAGAGCAAGGAGTCTCCACAACCTCTCTGGACAGCTTGGTCCAGTGTTCTGTCACCTTCACAGTAAAGCAGCTCTTCCTCATGCTGAGGTGGAACCTCAACAGATCCAAGTTTAGGAAAGGACCATCACAGTGACCAGGAAAGACGCAGTTTAGTAACACAGTTTTGGGGTTTTTTTGTTCTTGTTTTTTTTTTTTTTTAAAGTTTTCATGTTCGGGTGGGAGTCCACCCCCTGGGGAACTGCGAAGGACAAAGAGGGCGTGGGGGTTGCTGCAGGGAAGCCCACGCAGTTTCTCTCCCACTTTAACAAACAGCCTGGTTTCATACTTGCCAAATTTTGCGAGCAGCCGGTAGATTTACGAGCCCCGGGTGCGCACCCGGCTCCAGCTGCAGAGCTGTGCGGCAAGAGGAGCCGGGGTGAGCCGGGACGGGGAACAGCAGCGCTGGGACTGGAACTGAGCTGCACGGGTGAAATCAATATAAAATGGGGGGGAAAGCCAAAAGGAACAAAGGGGAGGGAAGGGGAGAGGATTTGAGTCCCCTCTTCTCAGCCTGTCACTTTTTACGCGATTGAGAAATGCTGGTCCCTGCGCACGGCGGGGCTTGCGGCGGTAACCTCTGCGCGACCTGAGGTCTAGGGGAGGGCTACGCAAGCAAAGCCTTGTTGGTTGCGGGGTGTGTGTGTGTGTGTGTGTGCGCGTTGGGTGGATAAAGNGGGTTGGTTTTAAATCAGATAAATTCTGGAGGAGTTACGAGAAAGAGTAACTTGTCCACAGGGTGTCACTCTTGACCCACATTTGGGCCGTCACCCAGCCGAGTCTGTGGCAGCCGGAAATTGGGGATCTTTAGTTCCTCAACAAGCCTCAAAAACGGCTGAAGTCTCCAGAAAAAGACAGATTAGCACCTCTGTGTGTGCTCACCTGGGCACTCACCCGCTCGATGCCTCCTGGTCCTGCTTACGCACCTGACTGCCCTCCTCACCCCGTGTGACACCTTGCTTTGTCTTGTCCAGAGGATCCAGCTTGCAACTCCTCAGGCCAACCCTAAAGCATATCATGGCAAAAGGGATGGAGAAGAGAATAAAACACTCTTCCCCCACAGACAAACTCTTTCTGACCATTCTGCCCCAAAATTCTGCCATCTTGTCTCCCTACTTTCAGAAGTATTTTAGTTTACTGTGAAGTTCCTCTAACATCCCATACTGTTAGCCTAGCCCTTCCCTCTGTGAAACCTCTTGTTTCGCAGCATTGCCTTATGGAAGGGGCTCAATTACAGCTTTATGATGAGTTCTGAACGAGGTTAAATTAACTGCTGTTAATATAATGCTTTTGGTAACTCTACAACTACCTGAAGGTTAGAGTTTGGAGATTAGAGATAAGTGGGGTGTCAGTTTCTCCTTCCAAGTAACAAATGACGGAACAGGAGAAAATGGCCTCAAGTTGTCACAGAGGCAATTTAGGTTGGACATTAGGAACATTTCTTCCCCCAAAGATTGTCAAGCCCTTGAACAGGCTGCTCAGACAGTGGTAAAAAGTCACCATCTCTGGAGGGATTTAAAAAATGTGTAAATGTGGTGCTGAGGGACGTGGTTTAGTGGTGACATGACAGTGCTGGATCAATAGTTGGACTTGATGATCTTAAAGGTATCTTCCAAGCAAAATTATTCTATGATTGTATACTAAGAAAGATTGAAGGGGCTTTTCAGCTAAGGAGAAGTCCTATGAATTACCACCATGTATTCTACATTGAGCTGTGGGCTTTTGGCAGTCAAGAAGACAAAGCTGGGGTCAAGCCAGCTCTGGATGTACCTTGAAAGCAATGAGAGCCCTGACCTTCTGTGTCATGTGGTGCTGAGCCTAGGCAAGGCAGGACTGCCTGTGCCAGCTGGAGAATTGGCTGATACCTCAGCAGTCCCAGGATAGGTGTTGAGGGACATGGTCAGACTCCAGGCTTAGAGGGTCAAATGGGTGACATGCTGGGGTCAGCAGCACAGCAGCCAAGGTACAAGCTGCAACTTTTGTAAAGCATCAGCAGAGCATGAATTATGGTGTGTCGCCCTGGCAAGGTTCCTGGAGCAGAGGACACAGCAGCAAAAATGCAATCTCTTCCAGGGCTGGTTGGGACAGGATTTGTGTGTAGTGTGTGCAGCACATAATTCCTCAGGCTATCATTTACATAGCATGAGCTCAGCACTGCAGCACTCTCCTGGTGCTTTGAAATATTCTGCTTGGGGCTTGGTAGCATCACACGAGATCCATCCCAGGAGATGCATTCCAAAAAGGGTGCTGTCCCCTTGCATGACCTAACCCTCTGGTTGGAGGAGGTGCTCCCAAAATCCATCTATCTTTCCTGTTTGTGACACTAATTTCTGCAGTGACTCCATTCTTTTTCCTGGGGACAATACTTCTAGTACAAAATTAAACACCTCTTGGTTTTCTTTCAGGCTATCCTCTTAGTGTGGCTATCCCAACCTTTTATGGAAACACCTGCAATATGTAAAGGCAAACGTATAAATCTCTGTAATGTGAAAAACCAGCTTCATGAAGCCGTGCAAGAATGCAGCCACGTGACTGCAAAACTTAATTTACAAGTATCTAAATATAGATCATATAGCAAGCAGCAAACCCAGACTTCAATTTTAAAAGCGAGGGCATAGGGGAGAGTGCAGAGTCAGCACTTCTTAAATAAGAAGTTCTTCTTGTTCTTATTCATTTACAGCAGCATCTTCCTTTGACACAGCAAATTTGCATCACCGAAGCCTGATCACAGAGACATAAAGATTTTTATGGCAGTCGGAAATAGCCTCCAATGCAGGCTCTGCTGTGGAAGAGATGCGCCACTGCCGACCTCCACGCCCAGGCAAGGGCATACTGCAGTTTGCACCAAGGGAGCTGCACAGGCTTTACTGCTCTGTGTGCTCTGATGCCATCCCATTTAAATTTCCCAGTTCCAGTGTGCCACAGTTGCCCCTCTGCAGTGACCTGGATAGCCAATGGTCCCAGGGAGGAGGACAGGCAGCTAAGCACTATGTGAGGGGAGCAGAGGGCAGGTAGACTGGACGATGAATGCTGCATATATCCTCTGGAGATTCCAGCTGCCTACATCTGCAGCTCAGCTGTTTAGGGTGATGTATGTCTGCCTATTGCCATTATCGTGGATTCCACTAGGTATTCAACTACTTCAGTTCACTCTTCTAGACTCACAGTTTCCATAGAAATACATTTTATATTTAGGAAAAGTCAACTGTCCTTTGAAGATCACTGAAAACACTGCAGAGGAAGCAGCAAGTGTCCTACCCAGCATGCCCTGGTCAGACGGTGGAGCAGGTCTGCGGGATTCAGGGATATTCTGGATTTGCACAAGGAGGAAACTCACATCAGGCAAACTCACCTGCCAGGGTTTGAGTAGAGAGCAGACTAGGGAGAAACCAAGGCTTCAAGAGTCGAAACTCTTAATAGCCTAAAATTAGCTCGTTCTGGGTTTACAGGAACCACCTCCTAAACCATGAGGGCTGTGTCCCACTCACAGCCAAGACCAGATCCAGCTGCAGGGAATAGCAGATGCCTGGGGAAATGACTTCCTCCCTCCTGGACATCCATCTCACAGCAGGATGAATGGTGAAAAAGGCTTGAAACAGACCCAGCCTGACTCTTCACCTGGGAAAGAACTGTTATTTAGGAAGGGGATTTAGGTCTTACAGCATTAAGGGTACCTAAGCAGATGCTTGAATGAATCTCTACATCTAAACTCACCACAGAGAGTGCTTTGTGAATTCTTAAATGCTTTCTACTGGAATAATCACAGGATCACACATTTTCTAAATTTTGCATTAGTTGGCCAGTTGCTAGGATTTCAAATTTTGGGACAAAGATCTATGTTATTATTAACAAAATCCCAAATAATTAAAAAGCATTTTCCCCACTCTCATTCTTATTCACTGATTTCCTATTTAATAGACATAAAGAACATTAACTGGCATTTGTTTTCAGCCAAATGCTCAAATACTGCTTTTTTTTTTTGTTTTTTTGTTTAGAAGAAAAATCAAGTCACAACTGTTTATATTTGATGGGACATACAATGGAGCACCGTGATGTCCTCAGATCAGCTGAGACTGCAGGACTTTGGCACATCAGTATGATACCAAAGCAAACCACAACACAGCATTGCTTTTTGATTACCCCCATCAGATTACCCAGCAGCAAACCTGAGATTTTCATGGGGTAAGTTTAGGCTTGTGCAGACATGTCCTTCTATAAAAAATTCCCAGCAATCTGCTCTACACATCATGCACAATGCAGAAGAGTCAGCATGTGACCAGAGAAGATCCATTGCATCCATTCTGCATTTCACCATTTAAAAACCCTGTCGTATTAGCAGCAGTTTTCTGTGCTCAGATCCATCTCTCCCAGTGCTACTTCATGGATTAAGAGCATTTTCTGCCACAGCATTTCGCTAAAATCCCTCAAGGACAACGAGAAATGCTTCAGCCACACAGACATGAGGCAGAAAAGATGTAAAGATGCCATCAGATGAGAGGAGGTGACAGAGGCTTGCCAAGAACTGGCCAACGCACCATGACCAAAAAGCAGGAGAAAAAGCAATGCTTCCTCCCAGCCCAGAAGGGTAAGCAGAAGCTGCAACACCTCCTAAAACATCACCAGTAGAGAAAACTCCAGATACGTCATGCTCCAAAGCCTGGCTTCTCCCAGCCACCCAGCACATAGCAGCAATACATTATATATATAATGTAAGAATGACCTGGTAACTGTAAAAAAAAGTAACAACATAATTATACTTTACTACTGCTTTTGTTGGACTCACTCTGTAATTACAAAGCAGTTGCTAAGAAAAAAACAACCCGTTAGTTTTGCCATGAGGGATTAATGCAGGTTCCTAACATGATGGTTACACGAAGCCAAGGCCAACACTGACACCCAACTGTGTTATTCATCTGTCAGTGGTGGCTCCCCAGGAATGAGGGCTCTGCCTGATGTTACACATCCACAAGCATGAGAAACAAATTGCATCAAACCCCCAGCTGTGCTACTGAAAGGAAACCCCATGGAGCAGGCACCCATCATGTGTTACCTTCCCTTTCCCTTTATTCCTGTTTTTGGGAAAAAAGCCGAGCTGGTTTTCCTTTGGCTCTGCAGGGCACGATTATGGATGACAACTTCTGCCACTCATGGGTCTTGCATACACTTTGCTTCCCTCATCCCTTGGATGTGGTTTTCTTGTTGCTTCTCTCTGGACATCATCTGACCTGCAATGATCCTGGGTTCTACAAGAGCTGGAACAGAACTCCAGACAGTAATTCTTTTGGTATTACCTTTAAAGACAGCAGGATTTAAACCACAGCATACTTACCTTTACACCATAGACCCCAGACTTAATAACTCCCCATGTAATTTTTCAACATCATATCTCAAGCCACTGCCCAGCTGGGCTACCGGCAGTTTTGGTGTCCCATCCAAATCCCTCTTCATCTAACTTGCTTTTGAGGGAGAGAAACAGCTGCCTCCATGGGGGCCTCTCTTTGTCACAGGACTGCTTACATGATCTCTTCCATCTGAGCCATCCATCTGTGATCTGCAGAAAACACAAACTATAGTTATTTACAACAGGAGACATGATGGGGTAGCTCATAGGCCACTTGTCCCTCATTTGGACTACAGGAAGCATGGACAAAAGCTCTTTAGTGTTCACGTTGGTTCTGCTATTTCATGTTAAAAACATAATCAGGAAATAATATTTAACACTGGGTTATTTTTTCAGGCTAAAAGGGTGAAAAATAATTACAATGGATTTGTGAAATTTAAACCACTTTAAAAATAAGGTTCAAAACTACACTCTTTCCACTCTTTACCAGCACGTTTGGCAGGGGAATTCACAACTCCTCTTACTGGGACAAGCACCAAGGCAAGAAGCACAGTTATAAGGCCATGACAGGTGAGGATAGGAGCACCATGGCCAGTGCTGGTCCCTAGGGAACTGGTTTAGCACTGGTGAGAAGTAGAAATCAGTCCATGGCCCCCATCAGCCCAGAGCACAGGTTTCAGGTTTCTCTTCAACTCCAATCAGGGACATAGAAATAGGAGCAATTTTGGCATTGCATCTCCTAATCAGTGTTACAAGAGCACAACTAAGGACTCTAAAATTGAAAGCTACTTCTTACAAATGTAGTTTCCTTTGTGCTAGTGTTAGGAGCAGTTGTCCATTGTCCTTGCCTGGAAAAGTAGCCACTCTGCCCTACCTCTTCCTTCTCTCTCCAAACTGGGAGATGCTCATACTTCTCTGCATAGGGGTACTTGCCCCAAACACTCAGTAAGGCTGTATGCAAATAAGAAATAATGGATAAAAAACACTTGCACTTAGAGTGAAAAGAACAGGCAATGAGGTCTCATCCCAGCATGTGACAACATGGACATGTTTGTACTCTCTCATTCCTCCATGACCATGATAGGCATTAGTAACAAGAATCACTATAGAAGCAGCTCCTGAGGGATCTGCAGTTTTGGGAACGTCCATACAGAAGAGCCTCCTCCTGGCCTATCTTATGTGCAGGGGCAGCACATCTATGGATCTCTCCCTCAATCTATATCCAGCATGTGTCTTTAGAATGATGGCTGCAAAAGCCATAATGAAACAGAACAGAGTCATTGTAGTACCAGGATCCACCTGCAAGTGAACCTTAGCCAGCTCTAGCTGAAACATCTTAGTCTTTAAAAACAAAGCAAGACTCATTAGTCTAAATTAGATGCACCAACCAGGCATTTAGGATTCATATCTTTAAGAGGTGCTAATGGCAGTCTGCAGGCCTCTTCCACCCAAACCTATTGCATATCCTGTCTTGAGACTGGTGTGACTGATGCCTCCATGTTCTCACCTGTCTTCACCACCTGTGCCAGAATTCTCATGAGTATGATCAAAAGACTTGTGTAATTCAGTTCTGGATTGTTCTGTTTCAAGCCTGAAAAATAAATCAAAACAAATGGGATCTTCAGATATTCCAGTAACATTTTTTTTGCTACAGCTGAGGCAGCTTCTGGCCTTCATTGCCCCCTGCCATGCCACAGAGATGTCGTCCCATCCTCTGAGTGACCAAGCAGAGGCCACCTACCCCAAAGACACCTCACAACCATGAGAATGCACCAAAGCTGCATTCCTCTATTTCAGATTAGAATTATGGATTTAACTGCATCTCATAATTTACCATACTTGATTCTTCAAATCCAATCTTTTCCTTATTTTCAGCACCCCCATATTTTTTCATTTCCTCTCCCCATCACATATTCATTGGATGCTGTACAAACAAGTGTAGATTTAAAGTGTCCCCATAACATTTTACTTATTCTGTGACTTAATAATAAAAAGAGCATTGAATAGAAAGGGTAGAGTTCAATTTCTGGGCTTTCTCTCCATTTGCAAGCTGCACTCTCCCACAGCTCTTTGCTTGAAATACAGCCTCCCATTCAGCTTTATGCTAGGTCTGGAGCAATAAAACTGCACTTTGCCAGAGGAATTTTAAATCGTGTTCTACACCAATGCAGAGATCTTTAAAAAACAAATTTAAAAACATAAAAAGTGAAGGGGTGAAGTGAAACTTTTGGATTTTACCAAATGGGTCTGCAAAAAAATCTCCATCTTTATAAAGAAAATTTTCATTTGCTTCCTGAAGTGAAAAGGGACATTTTTTGGATGAAGATTTTTATTTATTTTGCCTGAAGGCCCCAGAAATATAAAACTTGGTGAACACAAATAAGAAATCTACCCTAAGTGGAAATCTCCTTCATATTGATGTATTTAACAATTTAGACTACAGAAGCCTATAAACCAGACTCTTCCTGAGGCTAGGTCCACACAGGATGGCTGAGAAGCTCCTGAGAACACTCACCATGGCCACCTACCAGCAGGATGTGACTGCTGGCTTCACACCAAGGGGAACAATATCAGGTCTGTGCACCTCTCTGGGCAGAGGAGGTTTATTACTTGAGAAGTGCCACAGTGCAACATGTAGGGCACATAGGGGGCATCTCTTGTGTCCCATTGCATGTGGATTGGCACTGCTCTGCCAGGTGTCTGGTTTTCTCCATGTTTTCTTTGTCTGCCTTGGATTGAGACTCCCTGGAGGAGAGCCCACTCCTGCACAGATCAAAACACCACAGAGGCCTGGCTGCACCTGGGTTTCTAGGAGAAATTAAGCAATTACAAATCGTTACTCTCATTTTTTGGCAATTTCATGCCTAAGTTCTGTTTTTCTTCAAAGCTAAAGGTCAATGATTAATTTGAAACTTCTATTTCCCTCCAAATTATGGGCTGGGGAAATAATGCAGAGGCAGTGAGCCTTCATTCTACCTTTGTAAATCTGAAATAACTCACTCTGCTTGCACCAAACCTCTGCTTTCTGCTTTCTACTGGCTGCAGCTGCAGCACTGGCTTTCTACAGACCTAGGTCCTCCCAAGAACCTGAGCATGCATTGCCTTCCCACTTGGACCAGCTGAACTGGACATCAGCCCTAGAAGGATCTTATCTGGGATTCAGAGTTACCTGGAGTCCTTTCACCAGAGGCGTTGATGATGTATCAGATAATGTGCTGACTCAATTCTCCCTGGGTGAGGGCACAATGGACACAGCCACCTGTGAGAGACCATGCACTTTTTAGTAGACTAGACATTTTACAATCTATTATGGTCATTGCTGTGTTTTTATTATTAATGTGCCTTGAAAAATAAGATGTTTAGCTAAGCTTACTAATTCCTTGAAACTCAAATCATTTAAGCTGTCTAACCTTGTTCAGGATAATTATTTCTATCCATTATCCATCATGCTAAAAAATGACAGCTCTGGGACAAGGAGGCTTTTCAAGCAAATGTTTTAAGACAGTGTTTTAGGTTGCAGGCACTGGTAAATGTTAATTAAATTAGATAAACAATGACTCAAAGTAGCTATTCTATACTGGAAAGAAAGATGAGAGGCAGTGGAGGAAGGAATTTGGCAGCTCAAAGGTCAAAACAGCTTTTTTGGTACTGAGAATCTGTCCTTTACCTGAATTCAACAGGATGAAACAAACTGGTGCCCTTTTACGTTTGCACCTCCAGACAGCATTTGTGTGGGCTTGCTGAGCGTGTTCCTGCCAGGGCATGTGATTTAAGCTACCTCTCCAAGGTGCCCTCCAAACACATCCACTAGTCGTGGCCACACAACTGCAGGAGCACCACTGTCCTCTGTCACCCTATACCTTGGGCAGGGCCAGTCCTGAAACTACGAATCCAGGCTGTATGTTGAACTGTCCCATTTGTAAGAAGTTGTCCACTGCACTGAAATAAGCAGGTAGAATACTAAGGCTCCAAAAGGCATCAAATATGTCTCCTGATAATTTGTGTGACATAGTTATCCTTAATCTGTACAATGATACAGCTTAATGTTACTTATTAAACACTTCTTATAATCTTGTGCAATTGCTTCTACAGTGTGCAATAACATTTTGAGTATCAAAGCATTTCTAGTTTTCTGCTAAGGACTTGTCGCAGTAAAGATTCCAAGTCAAATATTTGGGTTTGGGTTTTCCATGTACCCAAAGGGAAGATCATAATTTTTGCTGCGAAAGTGAGTTGTTGATGAGAAAGCTTTTCTGATGTCCTATACTGAGTCTCTCTCAGGTCTTGCAGGGTGGTCCAGCTCTCCCTTTGGCACTTTGGACAGGATTTGTTTTGCTGCTGCACCTATGGAGTTTGTATAGAGACAAAACCCCATGAGTGAAGCAGAGGTGCATTGTATAAGCATGGGATGAAAGGAAGAAAGTCACGTAGCACTCCTGAAAGAACTGAACTGGTGTTAAAGGGCATACGGACCACATATGGACATTTATAAGCTTTAGTATTTTATATCTTTTAGCTCACAAGAGAGGTGCTGATGTTTGTTTCAGAGGTCTGAGAGTCCCTTACTGCTGCCTTCTTTTTGCAGCTACAGCAGCAGCCAATAGACTCTCCACTCTACTGGCTCAGTGACCATTACCTACATGTGATGGTAAACACGTCTGACGTCCACGAAGAATAACCAACACTGACTCTCGCAGTGGCTAGGGAGCAAAGGCTTCAGGAGTCAGTAACAAGCCATCAATGAGCAAGCCAGCCAGCTACAGTTCTCCCAAATGAAACCCAGCAACTGCTCAGCTATTCTAATTCCTGCACAACTCAGGTCATGTTCCTTCAAGCGTTCAGCTGACTTGCCTGTCTTTCTGGAAACAGAGGCACTGCAGTCCCTTGCCATGCACTGGCCCTGATGGAAGGCCCATGGTGCCCTCACCCTCAGCACCCCTGTGATTCAGCCAAGTGTTGGGTTTTATACTACAGAGATAGTGATGTGTCCAAACTTTATTCACCTGCTCTGATCATTTCAGCTCCTTGGGGACGCACACCTCCATACCACTGTCCAACTAATTAGTTGCTTCACTGGCTGCATTCTGCAATTCTTCAGTGATGGGTCCCCATCTGACATCTTATGACAACTGATTAGTAAAGTAGGCCACGAGTTTAAGAAATATGTAATTTGGGCACCACTTGCTATTAACTGTTTGCATGCTCATTTTGCTTGTTAAGAAAATGTTACCCTTCAATGTAAATACCAAAGGATGATAAAAAGTTTGGGAACTGGCAGTTTTACAAAGCAAGGTGCAGTAAATCTTCAGATCCCTTCAATAGCAGACTGAAGAGGCAATAAGGGAATATATGACCTTACTGCAATGCTATATATTACAGAACTCTAGATACCAAGGCAACATCTAAAATTGCTGGTCTGTCCTATGGTCTTGGGCCAGAACCATACACAAGCCTAATTAATTAATTAGAATTAAGTCAAAACAACCTGTCTTCAGCCCAGGTTCCCCCTGCCAACAGAGCAGAAAAGAAACAATAAATAAAACTTGAAGGTTTAAATGCATTGAGCACTCCTCTCCAGGTTAAAAGTATGTCAGCAAGCTACAGCACCACAGCAGTTAAATGTCGTGGAAGATTTGACTGCCTTTGGTCTGGGATTTGCTCTCACTTGAGAGCTGGTCAAACCAATCTTTCCAAAACACTGACTTCTGAACTTTTGCCAGAGGTGCCTCTCTCCGGTGACCAGGCAGGCGACATGTTAAACCTGTCAGCTCAGAATAAGCAGAAAACTGTGCATCCACTGTAGGGAGGGCATTTAAAGGCACAGACTTTCCTTTGGTGGGTGGGAGGTAGGGCCTGCATGTCTACCAGGAGACTTACAAACATCTGGGGAGAGTGGTGGGACCCCATTGCCAGTAGGGTGGTACATATCCTGCTAGAGTGGAGAGACTGACACTGGTTTTAAAACCTGTCCTTTCTAAAAGAGAGCTCTGCTTCTGCAATGTGATGCACAGTCTGGTTCCAGGGAAGTCTGAGAGATAAATGGGGAAAAGAACAAAAATGAGGAACAAAACCC
The DNA here is from genome assembly GCA_013396835.1 of Psilopogon haemacephalus. Lineage (NCBI taxonomy): Eukaryota > Metazoa > Chordata > Aves > Piciformes > Megalaimidae > Psilopogon > Psilopogon haemacephalus. The sequence continues at coordinate 175,261 of VWZI01001681.1, read as the reverse complement.
TACAGATTTTGTGTTTGTACATGGGCCACCTCTGGCTAAGGACTCAGGTAATTTCTGATCTAAGCCACTCCTGAACCCATGTTCAGCCTTCCTGATAATTTTGAGGTCACTGTAGGTAGTGTTAATACAGTCTGTGATCACATTACTGCAGAGCTTTGTAGGAGACAAGCAGTTGACAGGAGCCACCAACCATCATGACTTTAGCACGGAGGAAGAGTCACAAAAGCTGGTACTTGCTCTTGACCTGGGTGGTCCCATTGCAGTACAGTGCAGCAGTGTTGCTGTGCCCCTTCCATCAGTCACTTCTAAGGAACACCTCTCTACTTATGTTGGTAAACTAATATCCATGAACTTCTGACATGTGATTGGGATAGTTAGACTACTCTAACTGGAAAGCCGAATAGTTTAGCCTAGCACAAACTGGACTCACACCAAAACCAGAGCTGAATCTTACACTATGACCCAAGGTCGTTCCCCCCATCAACAGAAAGGAATGCAATCCACTGTTAACCTTTCAGGTCTTTCTGTATTTATATAACAACACTCACACTGGGCACTGCCATTTAACCTTTCAAACCCAGAGTAAAATCTGAACCTGTATCTTTACCCTGGAGTAAAAAATCAGCCAAGATGTATCTCCAGCTCTTTCAATATTTATGTACCACTGAGGGCAATGGTCTAGGTGCCGGCAAGGCACAGAAAGCAAACATGTCTGTTTTTTGCCATACATAATCATGTCAATACCAAGTTGAGGACCCAATGCTGAGTCAACATAACCTGAGAGACACAACAGGCATGTGAAGTTGAACCCAGGTGAGACAGGAGATGTCAGTATGCAGAAGGAGAATGTGGAAGAGTTTGTGGTTAAAAGACTGTATTAGTTTAAGCTAGCCTCCTTGAGCTCAAAAGCACAACAAATTTACTTAATTTGATTTGGAAGCAAAAAATAAACTTCAGCAATAAATAGAAGGTATTTTAGGTAAAGGAGAATTACAGAGGATAGGGAGGAAAGGGAACAAAATACAAAACATAGGTATACAACCAGTAGATGGGAAAGGATAGAAGTTGAATCCAGGTGGTGAAGTTGGAATTCCTGGTAGATGCAGATGGATGCAAGATGATGGCAAAATGCAGTGATTTAGAGTTCCAAATATGGTTGCTCTCCCCACATGTTTTCTGGAGAGCATGTGGTAAATAGCAGCAGCAGGAAAGCAAGGTGATGGCTGATGAGGGAGCACGAGCGGAGAGAGAGAATCTCCCCTTTATAGAGGGTCTCAAAAGGAAGTGGGAGGGACTGAACATGACATCTGGGGGCAGGTCAGACCACCCTCAGGGAGGAGTCATGATCCAGTTCACATAAGCCCCCCAGGAGGGCTTAACCCTTAACAAAGACACATTCACATTCGAGCCCCTATTTAAAAAATTAGGAGAAGAATCCACAAGTACACTCGGCTTTCTCACAGCAACAATTATCACTTCCAACCATTCTCAGTTGGCTGAGAGACTGCATCCCATCCTGGCAGATACTGACCTGGCCTTAGTTTTTCACACCTTGGTCACTTGGCTATATTACAGCAAACCGATATACCTGGGCATGAAGCCTGCAACACTTAGGAAAGTCCAAATAGTACAAAATATGACTGAAAACCTCTTCAGTGACACTGACTGCCACAAATAAATCACTTCTGTCCTCAACTGTCTACAGTAACTTCACAATTTTAATTTGGAGACGTTCCATTTTTTGACCCTATTTTTCTGATGCTCCTTGGCCTGAAGCTAGGATATCTGAAAAATCTATGTGGAAAGTATTGGATAAAAAACATGGTCAAGCAATGTGCTTTATTGGTGCAGTAGAAGTCTATGTGGGAGAGTAAACTTTTTCATGAGCATAGTATGAACTTGCTTAATCATAGATGATTGTGTGTGCTGTAAACAGAAGTCATCCCACCCTCTCAGCCAAGAGCACTTGTAATTGCTTGATGAATATGCAGAATAAAAGTAAATAAATCAGAAAGGCTCTGGAGGAAGCCACTGAACTCTACTCCATGGTAACTTCAGTTGCAGGTATTCCTCTTGTTGGCATTCTTGGCTCATGCAGACCCTCCCCTCAGTCAGAACAGATGTAAAGAGGCAAATAAAAGAGTTGCAAGCTCATGAGACAGTTCAGCAAGATGCATTGAAAGGGTGTTCCTGAACGATCTGTTTTCTGCACCTCTCATTTGTAAGCAGAGTTTACAGCAAGTCAACTTTCAGTTATTTCAGATGAATAACAACTAAAGAATTACATTTGTTTAAATGTGTTCATCTCACCAAACATAGATCTCTCTCCTCCCACATCTGAGGATTTTGAGCAAAGATCAAACATCCTGTGTGTAACTCCAGGAAAACTCTAGATACAAACGAGTTGTAGGTGAGTCATAAAAACCCCCTCATGTTTACACTTGAATTCTTGATTTGTCTGAATAATTCCAGTAAAAAGAGAAGCCTTCATCTTAGATTTCCAACACCTGGCTGACTAAAAGAGAAAGTGTATACTTTTTTTTTCTAAGTTTGGCAGACTCCTAGAGAGGAGGCACTCAGACACACCACAAAGTGCCATTTTCTCAGGGAAATATGTGGTTGTTTTTGTTGGCTTTTTTTTTTTTGTTTGTTTTGTTTTGTTTTTTGTGAGCAGTAAATGTGTGTTTGGTTAGAGTTTTGGCAAATAACTCCAGCTAGTTTTTGTCCTATGTAAGCCTTTTACGTCATGGCCTAGAAACAACAACAGCTGTTAATTATTTATCAGCTGATGAACAGTGGCCTGTTAATTGCAAAACATTATAAAATAGATTAGGCAGCAGAGCTCAATACACATGCAAGCAGAGTTTTTGCTCTGATTTGTATGTGACTTGATTAAATAAGCAATTTTAGGTCTCTGCTTCATTTGCAGATTTGATCTCAGGTGATTTGATCTCAGGAACGCAAATGGCCCACAATCTTTAGGTAAGTTTATTAAAAATTGGAAGTTTTTTCAGACTTCAAGACCATGACTCTAATCCATCATGAAGGTAAGATCTCCAGTAACTCCAGTGTATCATGTTCTGAACTAAGCTATTTAAAGCCCTTTGGAAGGGGAAGCACTAATGAGCAAAGAGAAGACGGTAAGATTTGAGAGGTTTCTTCCTCCAACTTTCTTCATGCTAAGTCTTAGCTTGATATTCTTATCATTTAACACTATTTGGTGGTACATCAGATAGACACTGTAGACTGACCTGCATTACAGGTCCTATGGGTTTATTTCTTGGACTGTTGGCAAGAAAACTATGATCGACTCTATACTAATGAAATAAAAGCCTACCACCTTAGTTTTACCACTGGAATATCTTCATGTCATTAAATTTGCCCTGACATACAACAGCCTCTTAAATACAAATGACTATACCAGGGCGAGGAGAAAATATACACAAAAGGGATATTGAGAGGCTGTGCAGGTGAAGGACCTCTGGACAGCATTTTTAGGCCACTGTCCATCATGTGGGCATTTTGATATGTGTGAGTGTGGGTGGTCTGATATCAGTACTGAAATAATCCACTCCAATTGTCCATGTTTATGTGCTTGCCCATTGCCCACTACAGTGGTCCTGTCCTCTTGTTAGCTTTCTTAACATCATTACTTTGGGGGCTGACTCGTGATCTTACACTCTGATTTCTGATGCATCATCTCCTTCACTTTTTAAGAAGGAAGATGATTTTTCATGGCAAACAGACATCCCAAGAGACCAGCGCTCATTGACCGACACACAATACAGTGGATCTTAAACCAGTACACATTTGAGTAGACTGATTGAATTAAATGGAGCCTGGCTGATTCACACCAGCTGAGGAGAGCACTACAGGAAGGGGATTGATAGTATTTAGGAGCTGTCCCAACAAATTGAAACCTTTAAAATTTGATGCACAGATCTTCCAAGTAGAAAACAGGCTGGCAGTAGAAGACCAAAAACAGTCTCAAAGGTGGTCAGATACTTCCATCAGGATTTTGTCTTACTTGGTGGACTCATTGTGCCAGATACAAATCACTGCATCAGTCAAATAGCTGGAAAGGGCACTCTGACCATGGGTCTGACCAGCTTCCTGCAGTGCTCACTGGTGCAGCTTCTCTTACTTCCACTGCATTCAGGTACTGCAGCAGTTTAGGTTAGCAGCCTCCAAAGAAAAAAAATGAAAATTTTTGGAAAGTCCTACCAAGTTATAACCATCCCTAAAGGAAACAAGAAAACCCCAAACCAGATGCATGCAAGCTCAAGCTTGGTTTTAGGAAACATGGATAGGTGGGAATACTGTGCTTGTTGCTTTTTACTCTAGATAGCATCAGAAAGACTTACAGTCCCTGAATTAAAGAGGAAATAAATTTTCATTGCAGGTTAAGGGAGCAATACTTTGTACACTAAAGCAGTATGCACATACAGCAATATGAAAATGAGACAGCCCTGCACTTCACAGCCAGCCACACAGAAAATAAACAAAACCTTTGGACCGATTGTCCTGGAAGCTTTCAGCTCCAATTCAGACCAATACTTGAGTGCACAATGAAGGTGTGACTGCAGGGAGTCCAGTGGTCCTCCAGCTGGGACTGGAGGGCTGGATGAGTGGGGCCAAGCCTGGCACTCTTGCCATAAAGCCAAGGTCAGTCTTGACTGAACAAAGGTTGCTGGAAGAGGGCCATAATTCTTCGAATAATTTAAATGGTTAAATGGGCTACACGTGTGGCAGAGTGCTCCTGGAGTGACAAATTTAGAGTGCTGTATTCTGCTTAAATAATAAATAATAAATGTTGGTTTGGTATTCCCCCCCCTCCCTTTCTTACAGGGCTTGTACAGCCTGTAAAGTGTCTTCAAGTACAGAAAATCTCCAATTGCTCTAAATGTACAATCACCCTGAGAACTGGGGGCTTTGGCCATCTAAACCAGAGCAGAACTGGGGCAAAAAATGAAAGTGTTTTAATAAAAATATTCACCATGTGAGACACCCCTAAACTGCTTCCTAACAGCATCTGATCCAAGAGGGGCTTGAACTCTGGTTTTCCTAGGTATTGCTTAGATCTCTGAATGCTCCTCATGTTCTTAATCACGTCTGCTCCAGAGATGAGGCCATGAATAATTAACTATGCCTCCAACATTACAGTCATAGATTATGGTGGTGGTGACTTGTGGACTGCCATGCGCAGCATAAACCATTTAGGAAACTCTGTTATCCACTTTCCCTTTATATTTGTCTTGCAATCACTTACCGCTTAAAAGGGTAAATCTTTCATAGCTTTAATTAAAGCATTTAAAATAATTTACACTGAAATTGTATGTGCTTGGGTCTGTCAAAATTGATGCTTTAATAACATGTCATCCCTTTTTTCGATTGCCCTGAAATCTGTTAAAATTACCACTAATCTAATTGGGAACAAAGTTGTCAAATGCATGCAGCTCTGACAGTTTGTCTTTCTGCAAACTGCCGACAGATTGCAAGTTACGCATGTGTTGAGCAGATGGGTAAGTTAAAAGGAACACAAAAAAAAGCAATTTATTAAATCACCTGGAACCAGCAGCTCCATTCCAAAAATAGTGAGAATGAAATATAGCAAGAGCTAGGAGAGTTGGCACTGGAATATGCCAGAAGGTACCAGTTACAAAACAAGATAAACATTTTGAGAAGCCTCAGCTGTGTTGCAGAATAATGAGGCATTATTTAACCCGATATAGATTACCAGCAGAAATTAATTTAGGGTGCAGGGTTTTGTGAGAGTGTGTGAGTGTGTGTGAGGGGGGGGTGTGTTTAAGGATTTTTTTTTTAAACCTTGTCTTTTAACTCCTTCACGCCTGAAAGACAAGTCGCTCATCTTTCTCCCTCAGCCCCAGCCTTTCCTTGCAAAGCTGCTAGACCCACTTGACATCCCCATAGCAGAGGCAGGCAGCTGATGCCCTCTCCTTCAGCTTCCTCCTACATCATCCCTCATATTTAAGAGCAGCCAAGGCTGTAGGTTGTGGAGAGATAACTTGATTACTGATATCTCCTTGGGCCAGGCAGTCCCATACCAGCCCTTTAACTGTTTTTTTTTTTTTTAAAAAAATAAATGTAAGAAGGAAGGAGACAGAGGAAGCACCCTGTGGGGACATCTGGCACATCCACTCCAGTTCTGCCCTTTGCAATCCATTACTTGAACTTTCACCTCACTCCCTATTGGCCCTGCTGCTCCACCTCTGCTTTCTGCCCATCATCTATGTCCCCCATCTCTCTGTCCCCTACAAGCACCAGAAAAAGGAGATGAGCTGTGTGGCCATCAGATGGGTCTGTCCTCCCCACGCATCTCCATTTGCCCTGAGGACACATACTCAGCTGTATTTATATAGTGCTTAGGAAAAAAAACATGCTTCATCCTTAGTTGCTCCATAAGCACTGCTCTGTTCAGCAGCATTTATTATTAAAGAACAAGACCAAGACTGAAAACTAGATAAGCATGATTCACCCACTGAAGACACCAAAAAAGACACTAGGGTGAAGATGTTTGTGTGCTTCCCCTGGCTCTATGCCAGCTTGGAGGAAGGGATTAAGGCATGAGGTTTTACCAGTTCATGTTCATTTTTAGAGGAAGCCCTTAAGTGCCTGCTCTCACCAGTGGTCAGGGCTGCTGTGGGCAGGGACCAACTGCTGTAACTTGTGGCCTTCTGATCTCATGCACAGCTTTGCCAAAAGACCTGCACCAGGGCCTGCCCACAGCAGCAGGACATGCAAAAGAAAGGGAGAACAAACAGGTCCTAAGACACCACATCACCTTAAACTGATGGCATACTCCTAGTCCCACAGTAGAGATGGGCTCCCGCCATCACAAAGCACATTAGGAAAGAGACTCTCTCAGCAACTTTATGAACTAACTTTACAAGCCACAGCTGAAAAGACTAGAGCATCATCGGAGCAAACAGAGATATGCTGATTTAAACCAGCTGACAATCTCTGGCCCATAATGTAAGGTAACGGGTACCCCTTCCCAACAAGCAGGGAGATGGTGCCATTTCATGCACGTGTTCAGGGAGGAGGAAAGATGATAAAAAGAATAGCAAATAGGAGATGAGAGCCGTATTGCTTCTCCCTTCCTTATTATTTTTCTCTTTTAGCTAAGGATTAAGCCTTTTGAGCCCTTCTCTCCCATAGCAAGTTAAGCAGGAAGGTCTCTAATTTTTTACAGTTTAAAGATGACTTTGCATACTGGCATGAAGATGGATGAGCCACTCTCCCGCAAAAGTGATGGTTTTCCTTGAGTAAAATTTAGATTTATAAGTCTCAAAGAAAAAGAAAGATAAAAATCTAGCCCTAGGTAACATTAGTGCGCTTAGCATGCCATCAGGCAAAGTATGATCCCTAATGCAAGATTAAAAGGCTGTAACATAAACCAGAGAAGTAGCATGGTGGGCTTGATTCTGAAATTGTCTTCAGATAGTTTAAATAGTGACTAACCCTAAGCCAGCCAACAGGAAAAAAGTAAAAATCAAAGCAGAGTGAAAATATTTCAGGTATTTCAGGTGAGGTTGGGTCAGCCCCTAGATTCCTGAGCTCCCACAAAGAGCAGGGATGAAGGCAGAAGGTGCCATTGAACAACATTTATGCCTTTATGTCCAAAAGCCAGAGCTTTTCTATCCCTGCTTGGCTGCCTCTCCATAGCTGGGCTGTGGCAAACATAGGCAAACCACATCTCTACTCTCTGCCTTGTCCCGGGGACCTTCCCCAAAGCTCCTTCCCTCTCTTGTGCCCCCATCCTTTCACAGTATGTGGGACCACAAATGCTAGCCCACACTTTTTCATTTCACCACAATTTAAAGGGACATTTCCCCCCAATATCCAAGTGGGTCATAATTTACTTTCTGTGATTTATTTAATGGTGGTTTTAACCCCACTTAGAAATAGGCTGCTTTCATGATTTATTGATTCCTTCTTCCCCTTGTTAATTTGACTCATTTCTTAGGAAATTATTCATAGTTAATCATGGTGAGAATAAAATTAGCTATAGTGCCCAGTGTGCTGCAAAGAGAGCGTAAATAACTTTTAAAGCAAATCAGAAAGAAAAACATGTTAAGGCAAAAGAAAAAAAAAAGAAGAACAAAAAAGCAAAAGCCAGAAGAAAAAAAAATATACACACACACACATATATATAGTGTGATAATCTGAAGGGGGCAGTAAATTAAGCCTCTCCACTGTTACCATTTAGAGGAAGACACAAATTTACATTCCACAGGAGCACACCTTTTGCAACAGGCTCTCTTCAGTTGAATTTGCCACATCTTCTGGGAAACACACCATTTGGAAGATAAAAATCTCCCACCACTCTACCACCACTGCCGCCACCATTTGGAAGATTAAAAAACCTCGCCAACTCTGTTGTGTGCCTTTTGTGTCCACTAGAGGAATGTAAAACCATTATATTTAAGTATCATAATGGCCAACATATGCTTTTTCTTAGAAATGACACCACCATCTGGACTAAGTTCTCCTGATCATTTCAGACAATGTTACAATTATTATTTTTTCCTCCCCCCACTTCAGGAGAATGAACTGCCCAGAAAGCAGCAGCAGTCACAGATGGGGAATTTTTGCTTTCCCTTTTCCACCACTGGCAACCTTGAGAAATGTGGTAAACTCTTTATGTGTGCCTCAGTCATTTGATTTCACTTGCTAATTGATCATGAAAGTCTACCTGGGTACACCCCAATACTGAGCCTGGGACACTCCTTTATTGCCTTTGGTCATGCAACTTTACTATTCCAGTTAATAAAGTATGTAATTGCTGTAGTGATGAAATGACATCACGTTACTGTTTGCAGCAGTCTCTTCCCCACAACCATACTGGTCATTAAATATTGTTCCAACTGGTATAAGGAGAAAGAGATGCAAGCTTAACCCCTTGCTAGCTGAGGGCTAATCAGCACACTGGTGAGCAAAGAGGAGGTCTTCTCACCTGAGTGACTCCTTACTTGCCTCATGGCTATTGTCATGGACATTGGAGACCTTCTGGGCCACCACATCCAACTGGCTGTAACTGGAAATGGGCACGCCGGGATAATTGATGTGCTCAATCTGACCATGCACAGGTGGCAGGGAGACGGCATACAGCAGCTTCTCGGGTTTGCTAGTGCCATCTGTTGCCAGAGGAACATCTGTCGTCAAGGTCACCCTGTCACCCTCTGTTAAAGTTACAGGTTTGGCGAATAGAACAATGTCACCTAAAAAATTAAAATGAGTAAAATGGGAGACCAGTGGGAGAGAAATTTAGGGGAAAAAAAAAAGGGAATATTTTTTCTTAAATCCCAGGCCACAAGGAGCGCATAGGAAAAATATCAGCCCTGCAGTTCAGAGGAAGAATAAAAATGTTATCAAAATAGCTTGTGAAAATATTTTTGTTTAGCGTTTAGAGGCAGACAAGACATTTAGGAGAGAAAAAGCTGCAGAGCTATCTTGTTTGTGTTCAAATACACCCCATGGTGAGTCTCACTTCAAGGCCAATGCTAATAGGAATCACAAAATTTCTACCTAATCCCAGCCTGGGTGAGTTTATAGAGGAGCACATGTATTTATCTGCCTGCGTGATTTGTCCAAAATGTTGAAGCCAGCTTTGATTTTCTGTTTGGGGAGAGAGAATGACCCAGTTGTTTAGAAAGAACAATTATGTTAATAGACCCAAATGAGCCAATGGACAGAATGCGTTAATGAACTAAGCATTAAGCACAAGCCCTGTGTTTTAAGCCGATAGTGATGCTGTAACCTCAGCAACAGAGGCTCTGGCTCCATTTAGATTTATTTATGAAGAGCTCCAGCGTATCGCCCAAGGGCCAGGACAATTTCACATCTACAAAGGAGTAGTCCCAGAAAATTGAGGCTGATGGAAAATTGAACAACTGGACTTCACAGAAGAGGAGTAGTCATGGTTTACCCAGCCACATCCACTTTATCCCCTTCTATCATAACCTTCCTGGCTTTTAGAAGCAAATCTGTATCAGGGTCGCAGCACAACAGGTGACCTGAGACAAGGTTTTATCTGAGGATGTTACAACAGCAAGAGAAGAATGTCAATCAGCTTCCACTGTCAGTCAACCTGCTGATGACAATATACAATAGTGGTTTTTCTGGCCCAGACTCTGCAGGAGCTTTCTTTTTCTATTTCTTGCCTTCTTATTATGCTGCCAACTGATTTCAGAAACAACAGGTTTCTATTAAATAGAGAAGGTTGCCAGCAACATCTGAGAATAGTGATTGTCAGGGCTCGGGGAGGGTTAAAATTTTATTTCCACAACAAAATGTGGACAAATTTCCATGGTTTCCACCCCATTTTGATGACTCACCTTCAGTGTTAACCCTTTTAACACCACTTCTCCACTGCAGCTAGCATAGCAAACAAAAACTGAATGTGACTTGATGCAGTCAAGAAGTGACTATTATCTGAGGAAATTAGTCCAATGAGTCATTCAGAACAGAGATACTATTAGCTAGCTTGCCTTCATACAGACACAACTTTTAATTGTGTATGAGGGAAGTCATCACAAAGGAAAATAATCAAACCTTTCTCCAGTACAAAGACCATTATCAAAACTCACCCGTCCTGAGGCATGAAACATCAAACGCTTTGTCAGTGCTGTGCTGAAGAAGAAGCTGGATGCTTCCTTTTTAGTTGCACCTTTGCAGGAGAATAAGACATCTCATTGAATGAACACTCCTTTTCAGACTCTGTCCAAAAGAAATCAAGAAGGAACGTAAACGATAATGGACCTAGAAATGGAAGGCTTGAGACGACATTGTAGTAATCAGCCAGGAACATGGGTCACCAGCTTGCTACACACTTTGCTCTAGAGTTACAGAAGTCTACAGTCATGCCAAAGCTGATTATAGAGATCCAGTGCTCATGTCAACTCATTTTCTTCACAATAAATTCCAACAAATAAAATAAGGAGGCAACAGTAAAACAGGCCCAACTTCATGTGTCACAAATGTCAGATGCCAGGTTTCCCATAGCTACTTAGGTGTCATTTGATACTCCCATTTTTGAGATACTGAGGAAGGGACAGTGATGGTCACCTAGGCTGTCACTTTTAAGAAAGCTTCCTATTACTGTTGTCACCCTGCTGCATTGCTCCATTACTGAGATCTGTAAACAGGAGTATGTCAAACTTAAAAACACCAAGCCTTTAAAAAAACACAGCCCAATCTTTGCTAACCCCACCGAATCTGCTGCAGAGATGCTCTGATGGGAAATTGCCCCCAAGCCCATTACATGGAGAAGATGCTCCTGATTACTCCTTTGAGTAGCGAGTTACCTACTCCCATTGCTCAATGCCAGGGGAGAAACTCAGGTTCCTTATGTCCCTAATAAGCACAAAGATGAATCTTTCAAACCCATGCTAAAACCACACATATCTGAGTACGCTGCTGAATGGGATGTCAGCCATCAACCAGTTTGGTTATCACGAAGCAGGTATTACTTAAACCAACCCACCTGAGTTTATCAAAAGAATAAATAAATACACATCTGATCTTCTAAGTACTCTGATTCACCACTTTTCTGGGCTTTTTTTTTTTTTTTTTTTCTCTCAGCCTGATACCCATCACGGTCAGGTTTTGCACTGTTAAATGTAAGGGATGTATGACAAGCAGACATGGTACATCTGAAGTTGTTCATCTAGCAGCAACATTCGGCCTTAATATGTTTTGGAGTTTGGGGTATTTTCTTAATTAAAAAAAAAAAAGGGCAACTTTCAGATTTAAAGGGAAAAACAGACTCCAGCTGCTAGGATGGGTGAAACCACACAACCAGCTGCAACTCAAGCGGACAGCAGCATCCCCCATGTGTTCCTTGGGACTGTGCCGGCTCCCTGCCTGGCAAGGCTGGCAAAGGCACTTGGAGTTTTGTATTCACTTTGCTTAAATGTCGTGGGCTTGAAAGTTTGACTTGAAATATAACATTAGTGGGTTTGTGGTAAAAGCAGCAGAGAGGATGGGATGACAGGCGGGGCAGAGGGGAGTGATTGAAAGCAGGTGTGGAGGAGGAAGATGGGAGGAGGAGAAAGATGAAAACATAACTGAGTAAGTAAACTCAACATTATTCTACATATTGAAAAAGAGCACCCATATATAGAGCACCCACCTGTGCTCACTGCTTTTAAACATTGGGGGTTTAATACCTAACAAGAGATAGGCTTTAGAACTAAGCCACCAAAACAGGAACCAAAACAAGTGTAGAATGTGCTGCTCTCCCAGAAGTGGCTGTAGGATGAGTATAGGACAGGTGTTCTCCACCTTGTTTAATTTACCATTGTGAGGTACTGGGGTGCCACAGGAAGCACATCTAGTTGGAAGAGACCTCAAAGATTGTCCAGTCCAAACCTTGACCCAGCACTGAAGGGTCAAAACTAAAACTTGTCCCTAAGCACCAGATCCACACACTGCTTAAACACCTCCAGGGATGGTGACTTCCACTACTGCCCTGGTCAGACCATTCTAACGTTTGAAAACCCTCTCTGTGAAGAAGTATTTCCTAATATCCAGTCTGAACCTTCCCTGCCACAGCTTGAAACCATTTCCTCTAGTCATGTTGCTTGCCACCAAGGAGAAGAGGCTGACTCTCTCCTCATTCCAGCCTCCCTTCAAGTAGTTGTTGAGAGTGATGAGGTCTCCCTTCTCCAGATTGAACATTCCAGCTCCCTCAGATGCTGGTACAGGAGAGGATAGAGGTGTGAGAGCCCATATAAACTTCAAGGTGGGTTTGGGTTCTTTCTACAATGGAGATTTCTGTTATATCTGTATACACACGTGGAGAGGGAATAAAACATAGTGGAGACCAATGTTACACCTAGTTTGGCCTCTTGAGGATCCTCATCACATTCATTTAATTGCACAGAGTCCAGCCTTCTTCCCTTAGCTGTAAAAATACATGCTGGAGCTAAAATTCACTCCCATTTTTAAGGAGCAGGACATGCTCAGGAAGGCAAATTAATAATTACAGAACATTATTGACTGTATGAGGCTGCTTTAGAGAGGCTGGTGAACACTTGCCCTCCACACCATCCTGATTCCATATGACTTCGTCAAGTGATTCTCTACATTTTTACTTGATTGTACATATTATTGTCTCATTAACCGCAAAGCTTTCCTGGGCACTGAAAAGGAGAGAGCATTAAAATACACAGAAAAGTCCTGAAGCTCAATTAACACACACCAGGGGGTTCAAGGGGAAGAGAGAGAGGAAGAAGGGGTTCAGTTCCAATTATAAAAGGCAAACTTTTTTTTTTTTTGGTGTGTTTGTTAATACCAGCTAATTAGACTTTGACAACCAATTAGCAGATTTTTAGCTTTGTTGAGAATCAAGTTAGCACTGAGAAAGGAGGAGGCAAGCAAACCAAACATGTAAAATACTCCTCTTGTACCACAAATAGACTGTCCTTAAAAAATATCCACAGGGCCAAATCCTGCTCTGGGATTTATAGCCCTTTCAGCTGGTTGCCACATCACTTACTCGCAGGTGTAAACTAAATGTAAGACTTGGCCTGCAAACTTAAGCTCACCATAACTCATGCAAACGGACGATGGAGAAGCGCTCTCTATCTTCTTTGCAAGGTTACATTTTAACTTTTAATAACCTTCCTTGTCTTTTTTTTTTCCTTCCCTACCAGCCATGAAGTACCCAGATGATTATTTAGGATTAATGGATTATCCAAAGTGCCAGTTGGCACACTCTTAGTA
>VWZI01001681.1:146229-161506 GCA_013396835.1 Psilopogon haemacephalus | reverse complement strand
CCAGTTGGCACACTCTTAGTAAAAAAAAAAAAAAAGGGGGGGGGTGGGAAGTGTAACAAATGCAGCTGTTTACTAATAAATAAAGCCTCAGCTGTAACAGAAATAAATTAGATGCATTTAATTGGTTGACTGCAAACCTCCTCTCTTTATTACAATGCTGCTTCTTGTTATTTTATGATGTCAGGGTAGATGGCAGACTGACAGAGTGTTTATGAATCACAGTTTGCAGATGGCACTCCTGGTTTTTCGGCAGTTATGAGCACAAGTAGCATGAGGACTCAATAGAGGGTTTTTGCCAGGGAGGACCCCCTGAGAATTAGCCGCCTTCATTTCTCTGGTGCCAATCTCCCCCTGACAGGAGCACTATTTCACAAAACCTACATTCAATAAATTACACCCGCCTGGCAAGAACTTGGAAATATTTAACACTCTGAGGACACCAGCATCTCAATTTGGTTTCTATTCATTTCCAGAGGACACCAGCCGCTCCTTGGAACAGCCCTCGTTTGCGTGCGCGTGCATGTGTTTTCCCCACTCCTAGCTAAAACAAATTTTTAAATTAAAAAAAAAAATTACTATAAAAATGTAATGGTCTCTGCAGCCAGGAATATCTCCTGCCTTCAAAATGACTTCAAGTCTCTCGAGGACAGTTTACGGTCTCGTGCCCTGGTCCTCCTGAGTTGCCCTGCCTAATGACAGCTTTGTAATCCAGTTGGGAAATAATCTCACATGGCTGCACTCAGAGCTCATGAGCTGTAAAACTTCTGGATTGAACTCCTTCCCCTGGTCACTTCAGTGAGCTACAGGCAAATGCAATGAGGGATGTGGTCATAATTGTCAACAGATTTGTAAATTTGTGTCATTAGTTATGCGCATAATGGATTTTATTCTAATGAGCTTGTTCATAAGAATGCCAGGAGGCCTTGGCCCCTTTGGAGGAAATAAACTACAAACTTTGCCCATGCATTTTAAAACACATCAGTGCCACATAAAGGGAAAAAAAAAACCAAAAAACCAACAGCCACTTCTCCCCTCCTTTCAGTGCACTGCAATTTTCACTTAGGTAAACCCAATGCAATATGCTACAGCTCCTTTTACTGCTGTAAACTTATTCCCAACCTTTGCTGGGCTATTTCACAGATACATAGACACTTTTCAATAGGGGTAGGTTTTTTCTATCCACTAAGTAAAATTGGAAACTACCATGACTCTTTCAGCTCATGATATCAGTGTGAAATACCAAAAACAGCCCTCGTCTATACCTTCCTGTCTGAAATTTGTTCATGATGAAACACTGTCAAAGGTGCCACAGCCTGAACATCAGAGTGCTCTCTCTTCTCCAAATCCAGCTAGAAGCTCTGTGGTGTTCAGGAGGTTGGTCAACAGAAAACAGTTCATCTGGAAGAGCAATAAAACTAGTTATTATTAGATCAGGTTTTTATTATGTCTATTACTATTAAATGTATTCTTATTAAATTTAGTTATAGCATTAGATTTGTTCTCCAGAGACAAAGAGTGAAGATTCTAAGCTTGCTCTTTGGGGAAATCTATTTCTGGTTTTCTTAGAAACGACCTGGGTACTTTTATTGAGTGCATGATCTGAGCAAAGAAGCAGACAAGCCCATGGAAACGTACTGTCACCTTTGCCAAAATGATGTTCTCTGTGTGCCCAGTGGAGCCCTCTTCTCCTGCTCTCCCCCCCCCGCCCCTCTCTCTTGATCCTGCTTTTCAGCCAACCACATATAAAAATCTTCAGCATGTGCCAAGTACTACAGATGGGTCCATTGTAGCACACCCTAATGTTCATAGCTGACACCCAGGTGTTACAGTTTGTACTTGCTCACTAGCCAGACAGTGGCTGCATGCCAAGGGGAAGGCACAAAGCACTCAGATACTATGCTGAAAAGCTATATAAGAGAGACTTTAAAAGACAGAAGAAAGGTAAGAAGCTATGCAAAAGCAAGAAGAGACCAGTCCACCAACAACCGCCTCCCTTTACCACCCATCCAGAATCCTATTCCCATAAAGCTCTGATTTATTATGGGATTACATCTGAGCATCTCCATTCCCTTGACCTTATCCACAGACAGACCAGCTCATTTCAAACCTACTGCTGAACTGCAAGTTGTTTCAGGTCTGGCTAGCAATAAAGGGACTTATTTAAAAGATATGGGCAGAGGGAGAACAGGCTGCCCATTCCTGATGTGCTCATTATACATACATGGGCTGTAGACACTGCCTGCATAGGGTCTGAACATGTAAGGATCAAAGCTTCTGAAATCACACCACTCCCTACTTACAAGTTGTTCAAGCAGCCTTGAGAGCATTTCAGTACTCTTCCTATTTCAGTAGCTGCAAAGGGTTAACACCAGTACCCTATTTTCTCTTCCACTTTCTCCTCCCAGGAGCCCACTCTCCTTCCAGCCTAATTTCCTTCAGTTTAATTAATTTTCAGTAATCACAAGTCTAGACACCACAAGCAGCAGCTTCACACCCCAGGTGACACGGTAACGCTCATAGCGGACAGGCACAGGGACATGGTGCAGCTTCATGCACCAGCCCCCTGAACAGGGCTAAAGCTGCCCACGTCTTAGTTAAACCCTTCTTGGAGAGCAAACAAATTTTTGAGAACAAATGCTTTTAAGGATTCAGGTGCAGGGAGCTTTTTGACCATCTGGCTGGCGGGGGCTTCCCAGCTGTCTGTGGCGGGTGCGTTCAGAGCAGCACGTACGAGCGGGGTCCAACACGTCCATGTGCCAAACCTGCAGCACATGTGGAGAGCAACTGTGCAGCACTGCCTCGCTCCACAAAGCCTTGGATTGGTGGTGCCTGGGCTATAAAACCATGCACCATACCTATGCTGTGGTCCATGTAGGATTTCCGAGCGGCTGGCAACCTTTGCTGACGTGCTCAGAGGTGTTGGTCCCACATGTATCTGCTATGTGGCCCCATAGCTTGCTACTCTGGGTAACTGCAGTTCTCACTTCATAGACAAAATTTCAGAAAGAATAAAGGTCAAGAGCAGCTCTCATGGGTATAAGCAAGTTGCTCTTTATTGGCCATTTTATTTGCCATTCATATAAAGATAAGAAAAAATATGAGATATCAGGAAGTTAGAAAATAGTAGTGCTCCCTTGAAAATAAGTAGAGGGATCACTTGAGATATATGCAGGGGGAGCAGGACTGCAGTACCCTGGGGAAAACAGGAACTTGGTGTCATTAGAATATGGAGAAACGGAAGTTGTCAGGGCATCACTTAGTACATTAACAACTGCATCTTTTCCAACTCAGAACCCATCAGGGCTGAGGTACCTTCTAGGGCTGCCTCTGTTTGTGTGGTGCACTTCCATGCATTCATACTGTTTTCTCATCCTAATGCTTGCTGTAACTGATGGCTCTTTTGGTATTCCCCACATCCCACCACCATTGATGAGCTCCAGAAAAGCTTAGTGGTGTTGGAGAGACTTGCAAATATTTAGGATGAATATCTCACAGCACCTGAGAATCACTTGAGGATCTAAAGAGAGTGTACAGCCACCAGCTCTAGTAGCTGATGCCACACTGAGGCTTCAAATCAATTTTTAGCCCTATAAAAAGCACGCATTTTAAAACACATAAAATTGGACCAAATGATAGCCAGCCAACTTTGGATATAATCTCTCAGTCTAACTCTTGTACAGAAAGAAAAAGAATACTAATGAAGGCACTTGACAGAAAGGACAGTTAGTTCATGCATGCATTAGTGAACAGTTATGGTGTGTGAAAAAAAAAAAAAAAGCCTTCCTCTCCTTTGGTTGTAGAATATTACTGCTAAAATATTTGCCCCTCTCACCTCAGTCTGAGGTTTAGTATTTATTGAGCACAGTCTGCAGGAGTTTTTTCCCACCCCATTTCAGTAATGGGGCTGGGACCATTTCAACGTGCTTTCACCTTCTGCAGGACAAAGCAGGAAGAAAAGCACTTAGAATGCTTGGCTGCCTGTGTAGAGCCTGGTCCTTACAGCAGATTATTTCTGACAAACGTGTTGGCTAGTGGTGGGGAAGCCTGCACAGCTCGTGTTTAACTCCCACACAACCTGTGTATTCAGGTCAGTAGCACAAAGCCTCCCTCAGAGGAGTGCTTCTTTCTCTTCCAAAATGAATGACTCCACAGATCTGTTGGTTGGACACCTGCATTCCTATAGTGAGAAAGTAAATATTTAGCACCGGAAATCTGCCACTTTGTTTGTGAAGATTTGGAATAATGACTTTACTGAGCTGAGACCAGCAGCGTCTGATGCACTCACAGCACTGTATTGTGACCCAGAATGAATAAAGCCACCCTCACCCACCCCATAATAATATCCAGCTTCTGATTATTATGATGTATTTACTGAAACAAGATTGCCTGACTCCTGAAAGGTTTTGTGTCTGTGTTCCTAGCAAGCAAAGCGAAACAAAGTAGATTAACTCCACAGGACAAGAGCACATTAAAATCTGTTTGGGTGTTATGGGGTAGATTTCCTAATGCAGTCAGTATGCCCCACCGAAAACAGGAGTTCACTTTTACAGTCACCTTCCTCCCCTCTTATGCTCTCCCCACTCCCTTCCCTTCAGTAGATTATGTGAGACTCGTTACTTTTTATAGCTCTGAACAAAAACCATCATCTTACTGTTTCTTACTAATATTAGGCAATGACATAATGCCATTTGCAGAGGTGTCATATATACAGGCTGACTTTTAATGGCTTCTGATGGCAGGGCTCTCCACTTTATATTCTGTTTTGTGGAAGCCTCCTCAGAATTTATTGACCTCAAAGGATTTCTTGAGTTGCTTAATTATAAAAGGAAAGAAGACAGCACAGTGGCTTTGTGAACTGATATAAAAGCCAGATAAAATGTCTTGTTCTGGAGAGGGATAGTGGAGGAAGATGTGTAGCAAGAATAATTTTCTAGGGTCTGATCTCAAGAGGCAAAGATTTTCCTCAGTTATTCTTCAGTAGGCCTGGGATGCTTCAGGGTGATGCTGGAGGATGGCTTCTAGCTTGCCCTGGTGTTACATAGGTGAGTTATGTTAGCTCCAGATGGGAAATGGGCAGAGGCTGTGGACATCTCTGAAGCACAGGCAAGGAGGAACTGAGAAAGAACTACTGAAAGAGACCTACCAGAGCCACCTAAATACAGAACAAAGCTTCCAGTAAAACCTTATGTTTAGTCATGAACTAAACTGCTTCCAGAACAAGTCTGCTGCTGCTGCTGCTGCAGGAGCTGGCTGGGGATTTCACTTGCCCAGGAAAACAGAGAAATAGAAGCCATAAAGCCTCAACTACCTTCAGTTGCAGATGTGGGCACACAAGGACAGCTCAGCCAAACTCATCCCCTGGAGCATCTTTGGTGTTTGCTTCTAAACCAGCACTGGAAATAGCTTTTCTCAATTGCTTCAAATTACAAATCTATATTCCTGGGAAGGAAAAAACCAAAACAAAACCCCAAAAAAACTCCCCAAACAAACCAAAGACACAGGAAGGGAGAGATTGGTGAAGAAAACCCAAACCAACAGCAGTTACAACCTATTTAGAGAGGAGGATTTAACAATTTGAGGCACACTTCGAGCTCAGCATGTCTCCACCCTGTGCAGATGTTGCTCACTTCACACATTCTCTTGTCTAAACCTAAGGTGTAAGTTCTGTCCCAATGCCTCCAATATCACCCTTGCTCCTTAAGATGGAAGCTGAAGTGCCTGCAAACTGAGAGAATTATCTAGATTAGCATTGAAAAGCAGCTGTAGTAAGGACAGAGACTAGGAGAAAATTAGCTGAGCTAACAAAGCTAGGTAAGGATAGTTAAAATACATGCATGTGCTGCTTTTCTGCATGACCTACAGTGGCAACAGCACTGATGTGTTGGTAGAGCACCTCTCACAAGGAGATGGGCAGCATTTCCTCCTGAGGCTTCCTATTTCTTGGTTACTTCTGTAACTTGTGTGCCCAGGTGGCCAAGAAAGCAAATGTCATCCTGGCTTGTATCAGCAATATTATAGCCAGCAGGGCTAGAGAGATGATTGTCCTCCTGCACTTGGCACTGCCAAGGCCACACCTCAGATACTGGATTCAGTTTTAGTTCCCTAACTCCAAGACAGACACTGAGGTGCTGGAATGGGTCCAAGAAGAAGAATGAAGCTGATGAAGGGTCCAGAGCACAAACCTTCTTGGGAGCAGCTGAGAGAAGTGGGGTTGTTGGGAGCAGCTGAGGAAAGTGGTGTTGTGTATTCTGGAGAAAAAGATGCTGAGGTGAGACCTCATTGCTGTCACAACTCCCTGAAGGGAAGTTGGAGAAAGTTTGGATCAGTTTGTTCTCCCAAAAAATTGTGACAATACTAGAAGAAACCACCTCAATTTGCACCAGGGGAGGTTTATTACTTGACATTAAGAAAAAATTATTCCCCCAAAGAGTTGTCAAGCCCTGGAATGGTCTGAGCAGGGAGGTGGCTGAATCATCATTCTTAGAGGTATTTAAGACTAGACATGATGCTGAGGTTCTTGGTTTATTAGCAGGTTTGATAGCATTGGGTTAGTGATTGGACTTGATGGTCTTAAAGGTCTTTTCCAGCCTAAAAAGATTCTCATTCTATAATTCTTATTTCAAAGTAATGGAAGAGGAAGCTCAGATTGTTTAAAGATGTTATTTTGGTCTCTCTTACACAGCTTGGTACACAGCCCATGATTGTGTCCAAAAGAAGCAGATCTGGCTGGAAAAAAAAGAAAGCTGCTTAGTATTTTCCCTGCTATGTTTTCATATCTTGGGGAAAACCGTGGTAGTGAGGGATCTGTACCTAAGCTTTTCTAATTCATGTGACCATCACTTACTTGGCATGACACCACAGGTCTCAATTCTCTTGGCAGCAGTACAGGGCTCACACATTCATATGGATGAAGTATTTTTGATCAACTTTGCCAATTTATTAAGCCTGAACAGGCTCCTCTTAGCATCGAGCAGGTAGAATTTTTAAAAACATTTCAACAAATCTGCTCCTACAGGACCAGGACAGAAAGCTTTGACATGTACATGCAGGTGGTTATTTCTTACGTTGTCCTTTAGCTTTATGGGTTCTGATGAAGCTACAAGACAGACATATTGCTGTGTGCAGAAGAGGAGCACTCTCCCAGCTCTGTAACCTGGTGGAAAATTATAATATGGTCACATTTCCTATCCTTACAGAAGGGTTCAATTTTCTTCATGGGCTAGAAACACCAACGAGATGTGAGGTACGAAGCTCACCTCTGATGAACTAGAAAATAACATGGAAAGTAACAGATTTAGTAAGAGGTTTCTCTAAGGGCTTGCTCACGCTAGGAAGGAACAAACATTTGGATCCAGCAAAGCCATTTCATGTGTATGAAAACAGGAATATCAACAAGGAACCACCCTCAGAGAAACAGTGAGAGCAAAATTGCAAGAAACAGGGGAAAGTAAAGGGAGATGTGAAGCATAAGAAAACCACCAAAACAATAGGCTGAGAAGTGCGGGATGAAAGAGAAGAAATAGTAGCAGATCTGCACCTTGCAAAGGGTGGCCCTAGCTGGAGAGGGATGGAGAAGGCTGGCATGGTTCCCTCCAAGCAAAGGGTCTCAGTGGTCCTGCATTCCCAAACTCGTAAGGAAGTGATAGTAGGAAGCAGGGACATGCATCCATTTAATAACTTATCATTTACTACTCTTAAATTTTTTTTTTCAAAATACACACAGAATGCTCTGGAGAGGGATCCAAAGCTGATTGGAGTGTCAATGCCCCATGTGCACACCAAAGGGCTGCTGCTGCCATCTCAGAGAGGTGCAACCACCCTGGATTTTTCTGCTTTCCCTTCCAAAAAAGAAACTAGTAAAGGGGCCTCAGACAGCATCATGTGGGATTTTGATATATGCATTGATTTATACCCCAAAAAGAGAGTTTGTACTTACCTTTGCAGCTAAGAGTTCACCCAATCTTTTGTGATCACGCAGGTTTCCCATGCCCTGCAAACAGGGATTCAAAACCTGCCAGTGGGAAAAAAACAGACTTGGATACGATTTTGTCAAAAGTTTTATTTTTCAAGCAACAAAAGTTACTGTGCGATGAGAATATAAATTATTTTCAGCTTTGTACACTATTTTTGTGGGTCAACGGAATGTCATATAATCATAGAATTGTTTTGGTTTGAAAAGACCTCTAAGATTACTGAGTCCAACCGTCAACCTAACACTACTACGGCCATTAAATCATGTTCCAGAGCGCCATGTCTACACAGTTTTGGACACTATGAGGCCATTACCATCACCATGCAGATAAGCTATGGAAGTACAAACCTTACTTATGCTTTTGCCCCTGTGGCCCATGCAGATCTTTCAAAGGGTTTGCATAACCCTTTCAGACTAGATTGGGCATTTGTGGACAGATTCAGTAAGTCTACAGGATTTCTTTTTTAAATGTTTGTGATTTCTTATGACTAGAAACCCTAACTATGCCAAAACATGTGTTACAATCATAGAGTGAAACTATATCTCCCACAGCACACCACCTGACCACGTTTCTTCCTGTGTTCCTCAAACCAATTAAAAAACTCTTACCTGTACACTCATGGCAGCATTTAGTCTTGCCATGCCATGCAAAAACCTTATGACAATTTTATGGTGAAAGTATGTTAGAAGGACTTTACTGTTCATGAAAAGAGACAATGAATTAATATTACTCCCTGTGCAGCCCCCCCCCCGCTTTGTTTGAAGCTTTATTCCCAGAGGTGGCACTTCACCTCTCTTGAAGGGAACATAAGCATTAATACTGCCTTCAACTGGCAACCTTAAATATTAAAAAAACCCACACCATGTTCTTCCCAACAAGATTCACTGTTAAAAATAGATTAAAGAGAATGGAGAAAACATACAGAAGGGAATCAAGGAAGCAGGAGAGAGCTGTAGAGTGTGAAAAAGAAGCAGCTCTGGCCTATTTGAAGAAAGCCAGAATTTTGCCACTAACTTAAATGCAAACAAGACTCTGCCTGGTGACCACAAACCAGCTAATTCTGCATGGCTGGCATGGCATTGTGTGGCTTGTCATGGGTCCTGCACCAGGCAGCAGCACACACAGCCTTGCTACAAACCCATTTTCAGGGATTACACAAGCAATGAAAGCAAGGTCTCCTCAGCGCTGTGGGTAGGCTTGGAGATGCTGGTGGGGAGATGGGGTGTTTCCATTTCTTTATTTATTTTCTTTATTTATTTTCTCTGCAGGTCTTTATGCACTGAATGTCACTTAGCTAACCTGGAAAGATGAGGAATTTCATCATTGACTGGCATGATGTAGATGTAAAGTGTCCCTTGGACTGTGCACTTGCCATCTGTCAGCTGCATGGTAAAACTATCCTTTAGGCTTTCTGTGTCATTATGCATGTACAGCAGCATAAGTCCTACAGGAAAGAGGGGGAAATAAAAATGAAAACCACAGATTTTCTACAAACTTAATCCATACTAATCATAGTATTCCCACTTCATCCTCCCCACCCCCCACCCCCCCCCAAAACCCCAAGACAACAAAAAAACAAAACACCCAAGCAAACAAAAAACACATTCCAACTCCCTGGAATTTAAACTATCAGTTATGAACTTTATACACTACAGATTCAGTGTCCCAGAAAGCCCATCCTACTTCCACTGAAAGAAATCTTTGTGCCCACTGTGATGGGTTGGAACTGGATGATCTTTGAGGTCCCTTCCAACCTCAATGATTCTATGATTTTATGATACCAATGCCCAGTTCTTCAGTGGGACCTGCCTGGTAAGGCCACAAGCAAACCCATACAACTCACATTCTAACACCAGCATGCAAACTGGGTGCTGCCTCTCTGGCAGTGTGTCCCCTCCTCTGCTGTCTTACACAGCTGCAGTTTTCTAGGATGAGGGCTTTGAAATTTATCTCCCGTAGTTTCCCACCTTGCAGTGACTCGTAGCTCGGACCCCTCCCAAGGGGTTAAGTCCATGTTTAGCAGCACATGGTGGATCCTTTATTCTTGCTGCTATTCCTGCAAATACAAGAGCAGAAGTAGCACAGTGGGGCTCTGGAAGTCATTCCCTGGCTAACTTAAGGAACAGAGAGCGAGCCAAGCTCGGCACGCTTTGGAGCAGTCCCCATGGGAGGCCCTGATCGCTAGTGAGACACTGGCAATTTCTTCAGTAAATTTTGGGAGCACTTAAAAGAGACTCATACATGATGTATTTTTCAGCATGTCTGCTTTGTAGGGCTAGAGCTCTCCCTAAATGTTGTGCACAAACGTAGCCCTTGCCACTACAGCATCCAAGTGCTTCGCACTCGGTTGGTGGCCCTGGCTTTCCAAACCCTCGATATGGCAGGAAAACACAGACGGATGCAAGGCAAATTTAACAAGTAACCTATAAAGTCAATGACCACAGGAAGATCTGAAATGATGCTCCTGGAGACCTGGTGTGGCTTCCTACCCATCTGCAGCTCTTCAGCACATTTTGGGGGCAAAGTAATAGGGAAACATGGGATCAAATTGCTTATAGAATAAGCTTAACTGGCACTGGGCTAATCCTCAGTTTCTTTGGGTAAATACACTCAGTTGGCTAAACTATATACTTGAATGCACCAGGGAAGAAAAAAAAACTGAATGGTTTTTTGAATGTCAAAGACTGCATCAAAGAGAAACCATTCCTAGAAAAAAAAAATCTTAATCCACTAAAAGTCACCCATGGGAACTGACAATACAGAAACAAAATCTTTACCACTTGTCCTCAGAGGATTTTTAGATGTCTCATAAAAGCAGCATGTCTCTCAGTTTCCCTGTTGCTAGTGGTATTGCCATCTACTGAAGCACCAGATATCCACCAGTTTGAGAGTGAAGCTTAATCCCAGTCTTCCTAATTTCATCCAAGGCACCCACCAAGCTGTGTGGCACAGTCGACTTGCTAGAGGGCAGGGATGGCATCCAAAGGGACCTGGACAGGCTGGAGAGGTGGGCCCAGGCCAACCTCATGAAATTCAACAAGGCCAAGTGTAAGGTCCTGCACCTGGGGCACTGCAATCCCAAGCACAAATCCAGGCTGGGTGGTGAGTGGCTGGAGAGCAGCTCTGAGGAAAAGGACCTGGGGGTCTGGGTTGATGAAAAGCTCAACAAGAGCCGACAGTGTGCACACGCGGCTCAGACAGCAACTGTGTCCTGGGCTGCATTAAGAGCAGGGTTGCCAGCAGGGCAAAGGAGGTGATTCTCCCCCTTTGCTCTCGTCAGACCCCACCTGGAGTACTGTGTGCAGTTCTGGAGCCCCCAGCACAAGAAGGACATGGAACTGTTGGAAAGAGTCCAGAGGAGGGCCACAAAGATGATCAGAGGGCTGGAGCACCTCTGCTGTGAGGACAGGCTGAGAGAGTTGGGGCTTCAGCCTGGAGAAGAGAAGGCTTCAAGGAGACCTTATAGTAATTTTCCAATATCTGAAGGGGGTCTACAGGAGGGCTGAGGAGGGACTATTCACAAGGTCTTGTAATGACAGGACAAGGGGCAATGGGTTTAAACTGGCAGAGGGGAGATTTAAACAGGATGTTAGGAGGAAGTTCTTCACAGTGAGGGTGGCGAGACACTGGAACAGGTTGCCCAGGGAGGTTGTGGCTGCTCCCTCCCTGGAAGTGTTCAAGGCCAGGTTGCATGAGGCCTTGAGCAACCTGTTCTAGTGAGAGGTGTCCCTGCCTATGGCAGGGGGTTGGAACTGGATGATATCTGAGGTCTCTTCCAACATAAACCATTCTATGATTTTATGATTCTATGATTACTACACCCAGAACACAGCCTTTACAGTGAAGATAAAAGGCTGACACTCGTCATAGACTTTGTACAAATACATTCCTCTCAAATTTGAAGGGGTGGAAGACTTTTTTTTCCTGATAAATCAGTAGCAGTGAAAAAATCTCATCTAAATTATATTTTCATATCCTGTCCCAGCCCTGCTGCCCACCAGAGAGCAAAGCATGCATGGGGGTGCAGAAATGTCCTGCAAACCACCACAGGGGCACCCATACATACACACAGCAGAATGGCAGCCTCAGGCACCCACTCTCAGAGCTGACCCAGACCACTGCCAGCCCAAATAACCCTGCAACTTCAACAATGTGAGTGGGGTTATATCTAACTAGACACACCAAACCCCCACTGGCATTTTGGTTTGTTCCTGCTGCAAAATAATATTTATGCCAAAGTGCATTAAAAAAAAAAAAAAAAAAGTTCAGCTTTTAAGTCTTTGTTGGAAAGAGGAAATAACAGTAATTGACAACAAACTTTCCAGAGGATTCTAACACCTGCTTTATATCTTGTTTCAAGCAGCTGGTACTTGCTTGAATATTAAACAATCAAGCTGTACAAGCTGACTGTCAGTGCTGGACTGTCCCAGGACACCTTCAACACCTCCCAAACTAGGCAAGAGGTGGAGGCGCCTCCTCACAACCACACCCCATCTAGCCTGCATGCAGAAAGGCTCTCTTTTATTTGGAGGATTTCAACTCTGCTGGACTCAACCTGCAGAACTGTCTGATTGGCATGTTTTAATTTTCAAGATGGACCATTCAATTTTTGAAATACAGACTTTACATTAGTGGACATCCCTTGTTTCTCAGCATAAATCCAAACTGATTGTGGGTTGTGGGGGTGCCAAATAATCCCCAGCCTGCTGCTGCTCTCTCTCCCGCTGCTCCTGCACTGCTTGGCACGTGTGATGCACAGATGCCAAGCTACAGAAGTTTTTTTTTGTGGGTTTTTTTGTGGTTTTTTTTGGGTTTTTTCCCCCCTTCTTTCCCCCTCCTCTGCTGCATCTGGTTCCTCAGTGGAATCTGCACACAGTTGTGCTGGCAGATACCTTTGGGTGACTGCCTGCCTTCAACAGAGCCAGGGTGCAAGAGCAGTGGAAGTGTGTGGTTCTCTGCACCAGCAGCTCCTATGCTGTCTGTATGCAGCAAATAGAATCACAGAATAGTTCAGGTTGGAGAAGATCATTGAATTCAATGATAAACCTAATATAACCAGGTCCACCACTACACCATGTCACTAAGCATTATATTTACATATTTTTAAAAGCCCTCCAGGGATGGTGACTCCACCACTGCCCTGGTCAGCCTGTTCCAGGGCTTAACAAGCCTTTCCAGGACGAATTTTTTTCCTAATGCTCAACTTTCCCTGATGCAACTCGAGGTGGTTTCCTCTTGTCCTTTCACTTGTTACATCAGAGAACAAACTTATCCCCACCTTGCTTCAACCTTCTTTCATGTAGTTGTAGAGAGCCAGAAGCCTTCTTTCTCCAGACTAGACAACCCCAGTGTCGTCAGATGCTTCTTACAGGACTTCTTCTCCAGACCCTTCACCAGCTTCACTGCTATTCTTGTCCTTCTTGTAGCACGGGGTCCAAAACTGAACCCTTTATTCGAGGTATGGTCCCACCAGTGCTGAGTGCATTAGGACAATCACTTTTCCACTCCTGCTGCGCACGTTACTGCTGATTAAAATAAGGCAAAATAAATAAAGTATAATAAAGCAAAAGCAGAAGGATTTCGCAAAAGCTTTGTGCAGGAACCACTATGCTAGACACTGCCCTGGCTTCACCTCGTCCTGCAGGAGGCAAACCTTGCTAAGGGCAGACCTTCTTGCTCTACAACTCCCTGAAAGGAGGCTGGAGCCAGGCGGGCGTCAGTGTCTTCTCCGTAGTAACAAGTGATAGGACAACAGAAAATGGCCTCAGGCTCAAGCAGCGGAGGTTCAGGTTGGATATTAGAAGAAAGTTCACTGAAAGGGTTCTCAAACATTTTTCGGGTTTCAACCAGAGTTTTCAAACACCGCAATGGGCTCCTCAGGGAAGTGGTCGGATCCCTGTCCCCGAAGGTGTTTAAAAGACGCATAGCTGTAGTGCTGAGGGACTTGGCAGAGTTAGATAATGGTTATAATCGATGACCTTAGAGCTCTTTTCCAATCGAAACGAGCCTACGGCTCAGCGGTCTGGCCCAGCCGGCCCCTGGGCCGGGGCGGCTGCAGTGAGCGGGGGCCCCCAGCAGAGGCCATCCGCAGCCTGCGCTTTCCCTGTTCCCCGCCCCTGCCTTCCTCCTCAGCGCCGAGCCCAGCCGAGGCCACCTCTCATGATCCCAAACCTCTTTACAGCGTGCTAGGACCCCGCACCGGCCGGCCCGCCTCTTGCCCGCGCCGCAGTCCATCATCCCCAGAGCCCTGATGCAGCGAAACGCAGCTCAGCGATAAAAGGCAGCGGGGGACAGCCGAAGCGCCATTATTCAGACCTTGCCTGCGTTCGGGGCCGTGAATCTGCGCGCTCCTGATGAAGCACTGCTGAGCTCAGCAGCTCACGCCACCAGCATCTCTCATCACCGAGTTCGTTTAGCATCAGTCTACAAGATGACGGGAGGGTGATGATCACAGAATTCCAGCACAGTGGGGGTGTTGGAAGGGACCTCTGGGGATCATCTAGTCCAAGCCCCCTGCTAATGGAGGGTGACCTAGAGCAGGCTTGCAGAATTGCAGAGTCCAAGTGAGTTTGGAATCTGCCCAGAGAAGGAACTCCACAACCTCCCTAGGCAGCCTGTTCCGGGGCTCCGACATCCTCACGTGAAAGAAGTTTCTCCTCGTGTTCAGATGCAAACTGATCGCGATGGAGATGCTCAGTATACCTGTGGGATGGCAAAGTCTTCAGCGTTCGGTGTGGTCAGTCTCGTACATAACACACAGGACACCTTTTCCTACCTCCTGCGCAGAAAAAGTCAGGAGAGAGGTAACAGCCAGGCCAAGCATCAAGATTTCTGAAGAGTTAAAAACAAGAACTTTTAAATGCAGAATGAATGATGTATGGGAGACATTTGGCCAGAAATGTTTCCCAGCAGACCCTCTGCCTTTCAGATAGAAATATTAAAACTTCCAGTGGAAGCAAGTTACCCATTCTTTGCAAGAAAACCCCACTTGTTTCTGGAGGCCAGATGCCGAGAGAGGGACTTATTCTGCATCCAAACTGCCTGAGCCTGACAAACGTGCTGTGTTTGCAGAGAGGCCCCAGGAGACACCATGGGGGAAAAGCAGATTCCATCGTTGCCCTCAGAACATCTCTGCACATGCCTCTTCCTCACGGGTACAAGCCTGTGAAGTCTACAGGTGCTCCCAGATTTGCTTTCCCTGTCTTTACTCGGGGACTACCACGTATCATCGCTGATGAAACCTCCGTTTACATTTAATGGTCCTTTCCCACCCACAGCATATGCTCGCTGGGGAAAAAAAAAAA
>VWZI01001681.1:86420-145411 GCA_013396835.1 Psilopogon haemacephalus | reverse complement strand
TCTAGCAAGTGGTGTGTTTAACAGGAGTACTTGGGGAAAAAAAAAAAAAACAAAAAACAACAAAACCCAAACCCAACTACTTAAAATAAAGTATTTCAGGTGTTACTTGAAATAATATTTAAAGTGTCACAAAATAATTAGGCAAGAAGGCAAGTGAAATCTATAGATTCTCCTTGAAGCTCCATGTCTGCCTTAGAAGTCAGTCAAAGAAGCAAAAAGATTTTCAGACTGATTGTACAAAAATTCTTTAAAATGTTAATTGTGGTCATTCAGCCCCTTTGCTTTGTTGCAGGAGGATGAGTTAGTGACAAGCCCATTGCTTCAAAATCTGTATTTCAGTGTACCATTCCTAAGCCAGCTCACACATGTCTCTATCCTCCTTGCATCTCACTTCTTTCTCTGTGAATATGGAGGTGGTGGCTCTTATCATCCTACAGCCTGTTGGGGAGGACAAATGAAGACTCTAGAGCAGAAGTAACAGGACCACACAGGCTTTTGAGACAGAATGAACCAGCCCTGTGAGCTGGTTTTGTAGTCCCATGCTCCATGGAAGCAGAATCAAGAAGTTAAACCACACTGTATGTAGGCAAGGTAAAACTCCAGAGGAATTGTGCTGCATATATTTTGCCGAGCTGAGTTGATAGATGCAGTAGCAGCAAACCCTTCCACCTGGCTAAGTAATTTCCTTGGGTCATAACATTCCTATTTATGGAACCTATTTTAGCACTTCTTTAAAATTGCCTACAATTAATGCTGCTAAAATTGCGTATTCAGCAAGAGGGAAAGCCATACCTTGACACAGCTTGGGAGAACTAGAGGAAGCAGAAAAAAAAGATATCATTTCACCTTGGACTTTAGGCAAAATGAAGACACTTCTTCTAGTAACAGAAAAATTAATTGGAAAAAAGCTAATAAGTGGGGCAGAGAGATGGGTGGGCTTGTTAGCAGGGACAAATGTGCTTTGAAGCACAGCAGTTTTTTAAGATCTATCAGCTGAGATAGTCAGGACATGAAGTACAGAATTTCTTCCAATTACTGCTGGTAATATATATTTCACTAAGGCATTTCTTCGAGTAAAACATTCAATCCCAAAATGAAAGTTTAAACAAATCCAGGGCACATTGTGTCCTGTACTTATTTTGACAGATGAAAATGTGGCTTAATTGGTCTAGTTCATATATGGTGCGTTTCAAGAAACATGGTGCTCATGATTCTGCACTCAGCATTCAGGATATTTAGAGCATGATTCTACAGCACCAGAGTCAATTTACTTTATGCTACCAACATCAGTATAAGCAGAAGCAGGCATTCTGTGTCACTCATACTAATCAGGGAAGAGCAGTTCCAAACTCTAAAGTATGGACTTTCTTTAGTGTTTGGAGTAAGGATGTACTTAGGCTTTATACACTTGCTGTAGCTGAAATCTGATTGAGGATCTCTGCTCAGTAGGTTGAGCAACTATCACTTGGTAAGATTTGCAGAGTATTTGGTTGAATTTTGTAGTGATTTAGAACAGATTTCCTATCTGGACAGTTGCATGGAAGGACTAATTTCATGCATCCTTCTTCTAGTGTCATCTTTATTGAAGTCAGGATGCCCTGCTCACAGAGGATTGCAGTTATGTTATGTTTATGTTGGACACTCCAGTGGGAACATGCTTCTAAAGTTTTGGCAAAGCTAACTCAAAGACTCAGACAAAAGACCAATCATAGAACCATTTAGTTGGAGAGACCTTTAAGATCATGAAGTTCAGTTGTTAACTCAGCACTGCCAAGTCAATCACTAAACCATGTTCCTAAGCACCACATCTACATGTGTAGAAGCCTGTTAACATGCATTTACATCCCAGCTAATCTCACTGAGCAGTTGCCCCTCTAACTCAAGCTGGCACTGATTAGCAATTTAAGCTAATATCAGACTGCAAGTAGAAGCACAGACTTAGCGTCTTTTGCTGTTTCTGCTACTGAGGAAGAAACTTCCAACAGATGGGCAGAGCCAAGAGCTTGATGCAGTTGCAGCTGAGGCACCATAATACTAAAAATTTATCTATTCAAGATATATCACAGTTGTCATACAACAACAACAAAAAGAATGCTCCTCTATGCCCTCCAGAACTTAGTTTCATTCATTTGTTTAGAAAACTGCTTGTCACTTGCTTGGCTACACCAGCATCCCCTCATCAAGAAAACAGGTAAACTGAAGATAGCTGTCATAAAAAAAAGCATGCCTCTTTGTAATCAGACCACTTGAGTTCCTCAAAATAATCTATAAACAAAACCAGTATGGGTACAGGAAAGAAAAATAGTCCAATTTCAATTTCGTCTATGTAGATGGCGGCAGTAGCAAGGTGGCTGAGACAGAGGGGCATGCCAGCATGGGAAAACAGAGCAGAAACTCTGGCCTAAAGCTTCCAAGTCTTACTTATCTCCTGTTCCAGTCTGAGCTGGTTTTGTCTAAATCCCAGTGGCTTCTTCCAGTCTATTTGTGGAATATGAGAGAGACGCTGCCCATTGAGGTAAAGGAAATACATACACTTACTCTGTGCAACAAATTGTTGAGGAAAACAGTTAAAAACTTACAATAGAATAATCAAGTCATTTCAGTCGAAAAACAGCTTTAAGAACAATGATTCTCTGACTCAGCACCACATCTGTGTGTCTTTTAAACACCTCTAGGGATGGATATTTAACCACCTCCCTGGGGCGCCTGTTCCAGTGTTTAGGAACCCTTTCAGTGAAGAGTTTCTTCAAATATCCAACCTAAATCTCCTTTGGTGTAACTTGAGGCCATTTCCTCATGTCCTGTCACTTGTTGTTAGAGAGAAGATGAATCCTCACCTTGCCACAACCTCCTTTCAGGAAGCTGTAGAAAACACAGTCTCCCCTTGGTCATCTTTTCTCCAGAATAAATGACCCCAGTTTCCTCAGCCACTTCTCATAAGACCTGTTTTCTAGACCTATAAAGCAAAGAATATTTGCTATTGCCCAGGATTAAACTACAGACTTAATACATATTTTTTAAAAATTGTGAAATCAGTTCAAAGGGTTGAGAGTTCTTGGCTCCAGGTCCCATTCTTGGGTCAACTGTCTCTGTCCCAGTTGTCCTTGTGTGAAATGCAAATATTCTACCACAGAAATAACAGTAGGCTTAAAAATTCTCAGTCCAGCTCCCTCAGTATGTTGCAGCAAGTTCAGACCCACAAGGGTAACATATATTCATTACCTCTTTTGCTGGTGCCCTCTTGCAGCAAAGCACTCCACCATTCTTCTGAACTCCAAGTGCTGGCGTTTCAAAGGACACAGCTTGTTGGGGATCAAAATACACAGCAGTTGTTGCCGTTTCTGTTTAGGCCTTAAGCCTTGAATCAACAGTAGTGATCTTGGACATGGGAAAATACAGTGCTGACAAATTCTTAATTCAATTAAATAGGCTGACATTGTTTAAGCAGTAGCCCTTTCCTCTGATCCATTTATTTCAGAACTCTGTCTTAATATTATGGCCTACTTGAAACACTCGAGCTCATGAATGGATTGAAGAGGGTTTAATTTGTTTTATTTACTGTTTTTACTGCTTTGCTTGGCATTTTGCAAATGGGAGGCACAGTCCTCATTTAGAATTCACTCTAACATGCTCATTCTTCCCTCCTTCTCTGTTGAGAGGAGAAGGGGGGAAAAAACCAACAAGAAAAAGATTGCAGCCATTTCAGAAGTACCAAAACTCTTGGGTAATTCATCATCAGTGTTGACTGGTTAACAAAAGTGGCTTTAGAGCACAGTCATTTCAAAACCTGGATAGAATATACATTTACTGCAAAAGTAAGTTGCCGGGCTTTGAAAAGGAGAAAGCATTTTACCCAATTTTTGTTCACAGTCATCCTGAAAGGTCAGTATTGCATATTTGCCTTTATAGTTTGCATTCTGCTTAAATTCAGTCTTTGATTTTAAAGAGCAAGTCCTCGCATTCTCCCAAACGTGAGCTCAGAATTGTATTATCTCACTTTGATAGTTGTGTAGCCCTTGAAATGCATCAATGATGCATTATATCAACAAGGACTCAAGCTCCCATTTATCTTCAAATATTTCGCAATCCACTGCAGTATACTCTCAGCTGCAATTTTTGCTTTCAAGTTTGGCCACCATGTGTGTAGCATTAATTTCTCTGTTCACATGTAATTCATTCAGGGACTTACACCAGCTGAGAACCACATATGGAGGCCCAGATTTACAGAGCTTTTATTTTGTGCCATGGAAGCCTGCAAGAAACAATTTTCTATTTGAATATTGAGTGTTTACAGAGGTCTTGTTGTTCACTAGAGACAGTGGATTATGAAATCATATTCTGCAAGAATCCTATTAAAAAAAAAAAAAACAACCCGTCTGTAACATTTATTAACTCCTCTTTGTTCAAGTGCTCACTGGGTTCTTGCAGGACAATTGAATTGAATTGCTTCTCCCTTCTTGTTCATTATTACTATTTATCATTTCTTAAAACTTGCTGGTCCAGCCTCAGGCAGTTTTTGCCATTACAACTCAGAGTGACCAAGGCATGGCAGCAGAGACAGATGAGGAGTAGGATGTGAGTCTCAAGCAGACCAATAAGTGTGTTCTAAAGCTTAGCACAGCTCAGCTACTACTTTTTCTGGAGCTGAAGATATGTATGAGGACCTTTTTGACGAAAAACAGTTAAGGAGCTGTATGAAGAGTATTCACACCATACAACTCACTAAGGTCTCTAGCTCTTGTACCAGTACTAGGCAATTAATACTTGGGACTGAGAACATGCTCCTGTTTTATCATATTTGAGTCAGCTCCAAATGCAAGTCTCCAAGACTCTTCTGTGGTGCTCATTTAGGCTTGTTTTGAGAAAATAATGACACATATTGAGTGACTAATGTCCCACATAATTAACTCTGTGCCTCCTTATTTATCAGGATTTCAAGGGGAATGAAGCATTTTGGCAGAAAGCATGAAATCAGAAGTTAAATCTAACAGATCATAATCATTGGAGGGATGCTTCAGAGTTAAGCCTACCTGTGGCAGAAACCTGGATGAGGCACTCCATGCTGCTGGTCATTTGGGAGGAGAGATGGAGTGGAGGTTAAGCATGCCCAGTCCTTCACAGGCTTCTTCTTATTCTACCTCCTGGTATCCCCCCACTCCTCGTTGCTACCAGAGGTAGCAGAGCTGGTGGACATAAGGTCTGGTTCCTGACAGCCTTGCTGGTAAAGGATGGAAAGTGTAAATTGACTTTAAATAGGGATCACCCATGTGGTCTCCAATGCATCAGTTTAAATCAAACTTTATCAACTGTCAATTTCTTCTTCCACCCAAGACCCGAATCCTGTAAACACAAGGACCACAACAAATCCCTGAAGCAGGCTTTAGCACACATATATTGAAAACATACTAAACTATAAATACTGTATACCATATGGCATCGAGATTATCTAATTTCACTTCATCACTGGTGATAAAATGACCAATCAACTGTCGTGCAGAATGAAATGCCAAGCCAACGAATGTGTCCTCATTTCTCTGCAGCTATGTTAAAGGTGATGAAGCTAGATTAGGAGGACACCGACAATGCCAGAAGAGAAATTTTTAACTCTCCATTTATTTCTGTATATTTGGGGCAGGTACCACTAATTCCTCAGCTTATGCTGAGATCAGGGGTTCATCACTAAATCTCCTGAGCTCTACTGCAATGCAAACAACAGAAGAAATTAATTGTGTACTTGTTACTGCCACACCTTCATCCTGTTTTCCCCTTACTACTGAAATTGATTAATCATTTCATAGACCAAAGCTCTATGGTTTTGCTCCCCATAACTGTAAAGGAATCTTGCTCCCCAT
The DNA here is from genome assembly GCA_013396835.1 of Psilopogon haemacephalus. NCBI lineage: Eukaryota > Metazoa > Chordata > Aves > Piciformes > Megalaimidae > Psilopogon > Psilopogon haemacephalus. Next base: position 139,559 of record VWZI01001681.1, on the reverse strand, counting down.
AACTGTAAAGGAATCTTGCTCTGGCAGTCAGGTATCAGGCCTCAGAAATGGGTGATCAGCAATTTCAAGTCCAAATTCTAAGTTACGGAAGGATTATATGATTTACTGAATTCATGGTGACAAAGAAAGGAACCACCAGGGAACTGCTGAAGGTGTGTTCTCTAATTGAAATACCCAAGCAATCTGCAGTGATGTCTGAACATTCAGATGTTTGCAGAGAATGTAGTGAATATAAACTTCTTTGAATCAGTGGACTCTTAGATTAATGCAAGAGATTAAAACCACATCAAGCTTTTTAAAATTACTCTAAACCCAAACCCAGCTTATTTCAAAGTTAAACATCAATGTCATCAGCTCTGATTTGGTGGGGACTTAGCTTCAGAAGTAGAGAGCATTGATCAGTCCACAGTTCCATTCCCTGGGAGAGTGCTGGAAACTGGCTTTGTTGGCTCATTTAAAATTAGCTTGGGTACAGCAGTTATGAATATACTGTGCAGAAGATTGTGCACTGAATGATAAACAAATAGGTTGCTATGATTTGATGCTATTTTAATAGCTGGTGATTAACCAAGGAATGCCATTTGGTCTGGACTGATTTGCCAAATGGCTCCTTTCTCCTACCACCCAGGCAGTTATAAAGTAGTTCCCCATACAACTATGCCAAATATTACCATATTAAACTCTGATAAAATACTTTTTAGAGGAATAGCAGCACATTTTAGGGTCTGTACTCACTTACAGCAATTCCAGCATCGATCTTACAGCCAGCTGAGGAAAGAGCTTTTTCTAGCAAGCTGTATTGAAGGCTTGTCTTTGATGTGAAGTTAAGGTCCTTGGGGTCATTTTCATCAGAAAAAAATGAGATGTTTCAAATAGATACATACTTAAGATCCTTCATTCTCCCCAAAAACATCTACTGAGGTGACTCCAGATTAACGTGACTAGTCTGTGCAAAATGCTTCCTTGTCTTGATTATCAAGAATGGATCACCTAATGAAATGAGCTTGACATACACCTCAAACAGTTTGATTTTTTCTGCAGTGGTTGTGAGCTTGAGGATTGCTGAATGTTTGGTGATTTTTATTATGGAATTGAGACTGAAAGCCCGCAAAGGACAATGCACTAACAACATTAAGCCAGAAGCAGAAGAGGAATCAAATTCTTTTGTTCTCTTGTCCAGTCTGAAACAGGTTTATTTTGTGTCCACCATCAATGTAAGCAGAGATCCTTTCCCAGATATCCCCATGATAGCTGCAGAGGGGGTGGCCCTGAGCTCTTAGGCCTTGCTCTGCACTGGAGGTTGCCTCACAATGATGTGTTTGAGTACTGTCAGTTCTCAACCTGGACAGAGTACATGAATTTAGCAAAGTTGCTGCTGCCCAGCCCAGAAATGAAGCTTCTTCGTTTCAGTAATGGCATCTACAGCAGAGCTTGTCCTGTCCTGTATTAATGAACTAGAGAGATGCACTAGAGTCTGTTGTATTATGTCTAAATTTTGTTTTCTCTATGTTACTTGGAATTTTGCCTTTTTTATTTTTCTAACATGAGTTATTTTTATGAAAGAACACTAATTGGCACCTCAGTGCCGACAGAAGTGTGTCTCAGGTGTACAGGGCCAATGCCTTGTTGTGTCCCCTCAGGGTGCATTAATTAGCACTACTGCACTGGCTCCTGTCGCTGCCCAGTTCTAGCTAATGCCAGAGGTTAAACTGTCCTCTGACTGTGTCACCAATTTAAGCTCGGAATAGCTGTTTCTCTGCACAATGCATGTTTGTATTGCCCTTATTGGGATGCTGATCATGTACAAATGAATTGCTGAGTGATACTTAAAAGGTTTGTCGTTGCTTCAGGATTAGTTTCAATCTTACTATTTTTTTAGTTAGCTATTTACCCTGTACCACATCTCAACAACAACAACAACAACAACAAAAAATTCCCACTTCCTTGAAAAATATATTTCTTTTTAAAAGAGAGATATGAAAATAATAATTTTCATGATCCTCACTTAAGCTTCTCCAAGTCCTTTACAAATTACTCAGCCCCGAGATTACAAAACGTTTGACCGTGTATATTGTTCTGTGCAAACACTTAGGGGATCTTGTGTGCTGTACAAAGAAAGTGCAGGTTAAAATGCTTCACTGAATTGCACGAAACAGCAGAGTTGGGTTTGTTGGGGGTTTTTTTTGTTTGTTTGTTTTTGTTTTGTGGTGGGTTTTTTTTTTTTTTTGGCCCCTGTTCTATCAGAGATGAAATAAGGACATGGGAAGTTTTAATGTCAGTGTCATCAGAAGACTGCACAAACTGTGGTTTCTTCCACTTTTTGGGACTGGCTGTCGAAGGCACTGGGCAACACCACCACCTTCTGTTCCTGTGGTCAGACAATGCTTCCTTCTTCCCCAGGCAAGCACCATTGGGGTCTTACTGAAGGAATTTGCATTTCATTTCTCCGTTACATGAGATAGCTGCGTTGTGTGGCGGCACAAAGAGGGGCTTTGTCTCCTAACCAAAGGCAGGCAAATAACTAGCTATTGAAATTTAAAAGGAAAAGAATAATGTGACAAAATGCCACGTTGCTGGAACGCTTCTGCTCACGAGTGTGCCTGCACAGATGGAGCAGAGCCTTGTCACCAGTGACCTTGTTTGCTCTTCCGCACCAGTTGAATTTTCCCAAGTTTCTTACTGCTACTGCAGCTCCGGACCTTCCTTTCTCTGTGGTATTGCAAGTTGCCAGCACCCATCTCTGAAAGGGAAGTCTTGGGCAAATCATATAAAAGGAAAACAAAACAAAACAAACAATCTAATAGAAATTTTTAATGACATTGATGTGCCAAATCAAGCTGTCTCTTGTGTTGTTGTAACATGATCCTATCACCTGCCCTGCATGAATTGGCAGTTTTAGGCTGCCTCATCATCACAGACAGATGCTCCAGGGCTACCAAACCTCAGTATCGAATCACTTGGCCTTATCCAGGACCTGTGTTTGGCAATTACAGTGAGCCTAGATTACATTTATTCCTACTGGCTTGCAGCAGGCTAAGGATGAGATGCCATCTCAGAGGAGTTTATGACAAGTCCTGATCTATGAGTGTATTGTGCAGAGAATGGAGATGCAGCCGGTGACCCCATCTGCACCAGTACACTCCAGTGCTACTGAACGATCACCTGTGATCATCAATCTGCTCTACATCACTGCTGTGCCTCACCTCTGATGGGTAACACTGAATACATATAGCTACAAGTACATGGACCATACAGCAGGAGAACACCTGCACGGGCAGCTCAGCGCTCAGCACTCAGCCCTGCCGGTGCCCTGTCCAGTTCAGCAGGGCAGGAAAGACAGCATATCACACCACATCCCCAGAATTTTTCAGTTTTGCTCTAAGAGCTTCTTCAAAAGTCATATTAAAAAGCATCAAACCATGACAATTGTTCTCAAACACCGAGCCCAGCCTTAACCAGGTAAACTACTTCAGCCTGCAGCACAGGCGAAGACCACTGGATGACACAAATTGTAATTAACTTGCTGAAGTAGGTCAGAACTGTGTGTTTGGGGTACTCTGGCTTTAATGATTTCAAATATTTTGAGAAGTAAACTGAAAACACTTAGTCAAATTAAGTGATTTCTTGAAGCTGTCAGCATTGTAAGCACTGCCAAGATGAACAGGATAAATTGGATTAGATGCAGTCTATATGCTTTGAATCCTAATGGCAAAGGATCCAAAATGTAAAGTAGTGCACAAAAGCAAAGTAAATATTATATATTGTCTATAAAGCAGCAGATCTCAAACTATTTGATTAGCCAAATAGTTTGAAACAGCATGACTCATCTTTAGAGTATTGTTGCTGGCTCCCATGCAACCCAGTTTGTGACAGTGTGACAGCCTCCGCCTGCTGAATGTTGGGTTTTACAACTGGGGAAACTGTGACTGTGATTCAACCTAGGGTAAGTCCTGCCACTGCTGTCTGGTGCAAAACAATGCAGGTGTAAATATAGACTTAAAGAAATCTATGCAAGCGGCAATTTATGCTAAATATTAAAGTGAAATCATGCTACAAAAGGTACCCACATGAGTTTTGGGACACTGGTTGTCGAAGGGCAAGTCTACAGGATTTGGGTTTTAAGCTGAGAGAATGGTATGAGGTGGTAGAAGTGGATGAAAAGCTCCATCAAAACAGCAACATTTGCATGTGTCTGTCCATCAGAGAGAGAACGTGCCCACATAAGGATGATACCTGAGGGAGGAATAGAGAACACTGGTTCAGAAATCATGCTGAAAGAACACACAAATCAGTCTGAGAGATGAAAACAGAGTTAGAAACCTGTGGGTTGGAGGGTGGTTCATCGATGGTGGAGAAATATGACAGCTCAAATTCTGAAGAAAGAACATAGAGATCTGATATTCACCTTCTGTCCCCTCCAGTCATGAACAGTCAGGACATGAAGTCCTTTTCACAGACTACACTCCCATTTTGAAGTTTCTCACCTCCTTTTGAGAGCTGCTCAGAGTCTTTTTCCACTACTGGGTAGGTCATTCCGTAATTGCTAGCCTGGTTTAAGTGTGTCAGCCAAAACAGCTTTGGTTTTATTTATCCCTTCTGTGATATTTGGAGATAACTCTATCTCCCTTTCAAGCTTTGTTTTACTGAGTTCATTAAGCCAAATTCTTACTGCTCTCTAATGATATATCCTGCCTTTGTTAGTTTCTCTCTGCGGTGGCTTTGGATTGACTTTGCCTTTCTGGACCCTGCATGCTCAGGTAAAGCCTGCCCAGTACTCTGCAGCAGCTCATACCCAATTCATGCTGGAAAATAATCACTGGCTGGAGACATCAGAGTTAAGGCTAAGAGATCTCACAGGATCACAGGATGTTAGGAGTTGGAAGGGACCCATCGAGTCCAACCCCTCTGCCAGACCAGGACCAAACAATCTAGCTCAGGTCACAGAGGAATGCATCCAGACCAGCCTTGAAAGTCTCTAGGGAAGGAGACTCTGCAACCTCTCTGGGGAGCCTGTTCCAGTGCTCTGTGACCCCTACAGTAAAGAATTTCCCCTTTGTGTTGGGGGATCGAACCTCCTATGCTGCAGCTTATATCCATTGTTCCTTGTCCTGTCACAGGGAGCAAGTGAGAAGAGCCTGGTTCCCTGCTCCTGACACCCAGCGCTCAGATATTTATAAACATTTATTAGATCCCCTCTCAGTCTTCTCCAGACTATAAAGCCCCAGATCCCTCAGCCTCTCCTCATCAGGCATGTGCTCCAGTCCCCTAATCATCCTCGTAGCCCTCCAAGTTGCCTTGCTCACCCCAGCCCTTTAGCTTCACCCACCAACTCCTAAACCAAAGCACACAAAATTGGTCAATGTCTTGTGAATTGCAAAGGAAATCAATGGCGAAAGCAGGAATAAACCCTAAATAAGCCACTTGCTTCAGCAACTTGAATACAAATATCAAACAAGAGTACCTAAAACATCAACAAATTATGATAAGTAGCTAAAACACAGAAGTTGTCATCACCATGTCTGGACACAATTTTGACAAGTCCTCAGATAAATCTTCTTCATCTCCTTTTCCCACAGAAAGCTGATATTTTGAACAGAAATTCTCAAGTCAAAAGATATACATCAATTTTTAGTTCTAGGGAAAAAAAAAACAAAAAACACAAAACCCAACCCAACAAACCAGACGTACAAAGCAGATGCTTTTCACTAGAGCTTTTTTACACAAAAAAATCTTCTTTCATCATGAAGTTGGTACAAAAATTTTCCAAACAGTTCTAAACAGTGGTAGTAAATCTGGTTCCCAGTGGAGTCAGACTACAGGTGCATGCTAGCATCTGTTCATCTGACAGCATACAAATCCTTTAAAAATAATAAGAGGCTTCTGTTCCACCAGGGAGTGCCACCTAGCATGAGAGGGATCAGCTTCAAAGTTCAGCTTTAAAAATGTACTGTATTAAAATAAGAAATACCAGTTATGTAAGGAAAGATGTTTGCTTGGAACATTCAATCTTATAGATTGAGCAGGGCTCAGTGCTGTAGCAAGGTGACTTTTTGTCATGCCCCAAATCAACTTAATCTTTAAGAAAATAAAATTTAAAAGGAAAAAAAATCTTTGAAGAAAACAAATGGGATTTCATGGAAAATGTTTTAGAAACTCCAATGGGTAAAGACTTGACTTCCACAAATGCTCAATGCAGCTGATGTCAAGGCAGATATATATTATTTAACAGCAACTAGGAAGCATCTACTTGCAGAAGATGTACCCAGAAGGAGTAGCATTCAGACAGGCAGCACAACACTGAAGATGATCAGAAAAAGTCCACTCTGCCTGTAGGATGAGTAACTGTGCTGCTGGGAGATGGAGCAAAGCAGCAAGAAAAGCTCTTTCTTTTCTCAGAAGAAGCTGCTATTGTAGGTGAGGGGGGGGAGGGAAAATGAACAAAACAAACCACAAAACTAAAAGCAGATGGAAAAGAAGAGAAGCAGGTTTTGAACTGGAATGAATTAAGTAAGGTTGAATTAGAGTTGTTCTCCACACCAACAGCTTGAACAATAACCTATGTTTGATAACTTTGATATCTGCACTACAGAGTAATTGCTATGGTAGAGAACTGAGTAGCAGGTTTGGACAAGACATCTCCTGAATGCCAGCAAACAAGCTGTTTCTTTTTTCTCCTCTGTATTATGAATGCATTTTACAGGATTATTTTCTTTTAATGCACTTTTGTTTCTCCAAGCATATATGAGAAGAGCAGAAAGAAACTGTCATGTTCCCTTGTACATTTAATCAGAGTTTCAAAGAAAAGCCAGCAAAGTTGCACAGCACAGAAATTGGCCATAAAAATGCAACATTTAAATAAAGGCTCCACTTAAGACAACATGGATAACAGGGCAACAGGAGTTGAAAGAATTTATTCCAGGTAATTCAGTGTAGCAACCAAAGACTTCTAGGGTGCAGTCCTGTAAATCTAAATGTTCTAGAATCACTCACACTATTTAGTATTTCATAGAATGGTTTAGACTGGAAGGGACCTCAGAGATCATCTACTCCAACCTCCCTGCCATGGGCAGGGACACCTCTCAACTAGACTTGACTGCTTAAGGCCTCATCTAACCTGGCCTTCAACACCTCCAGTGAGGGGGCATGCACAACCTTTCTGGGCAGATTGTTGCAGTGTCTCAGCATCCTGCTACCAAAAAACTTCTTCCTAACATTCAGCCCAAACCTACTGTCCCTCAGCTTCAAACTGTTTCCCTTGTCCTGTTGCCCCTTGTCCTGTTGCTAGACACCCTTAGGAAAAGTTGCTCTCCAGCCTTCCTGTAGGATCACTTCATGTATTGAAAAGCAGCTCTAAGGTCATCCTGGAATATTCCCTTCTCTATTCTGAACAGCCCCAGCTCTCTCAGCCAGTACTGATAGCAGAGGCATTTCAGCCCTTGAATCACCTTTGTGGCCTTCTTCCAGACTCACTCCACCAGTTGTGTGTCCTTATGCTGAGGACAGCAGACCTGGACACAGTATTTGAGGAGGGGCCTTACAAGAGCAATGCTGTTTAGGATACCTGTGCAATAACTTACAGCATTACTCTAATAGGAGCATTTCTGTAACACAAACTACTCAGTACAAATCTTAAAATAAAAAAAAAAAAAACAACAACAACTCATTACATTTTTTATTACTCTGAGACCACTGAATGCTGCTAGTGACGATGAACAAGGAAGAAACAGGAGCAGCATTTAAAAAGAGTGCTTGTATTCTGGTTTTCCTTTCTAAATGTGTGCCAGAATCCTGAATTGAAATTAAGACAATCCTTCATTACATTTTCTTTAATACATTAAAAAAAATATATCAAAGCAGTAGATGGAGGCCAAATTTTATTATCAAATCCAGCTATTGAGTAGGATGATATGACCCAAAATGCTGGTTTCTGAAGGAACAAAAAATCAGCTTTTGACAACTATAGCTGCTTCTGCAGCTGCAGGGAGAACATTTTCTTCATGTCAATTTATATTTCATTTCCTTCAGCTCAATAGCTGATTCATTCAAGTTCAGACACTGATGAGGAGCTGAGACGCAGGAATGTTTGTTTTCTCTCTCCCAAATGGTGAGACCAGACCAGCATTAAAGCACGATACACTACTTCTAAATCCTCCAGGGACAAATGGTGACAAAACCATCAGACTGATTAACTAGGGGCATTTTTCTTCTGTCAATAATTTATCAAGTTTTAAAATACGTGATATTTACCTTTATTTTGTGATACATTAGCATATTTCACAGCTTGAGCTAGCAAAGAAAATGCCTCCATAAAGCCAGTGGTTTGTGATTTTGCTTGAATTACAGTTTTCATCCAAAAAGCACTTTGTCACGAATCACAAATGAGAAAAGTCATCACAGTAATTGGAAAGATCAAGCAGCATATCCTAAGATGATGCTGGGCAAATGGCAACAATCCTGACGTCAATGTGGAGACAAGAGAGGCTCTGCAGCTTGTGTGGGTCCCAGTGGTTTAAATTGCATCCCCCTTACTCAAACTGCTTTGGTGGAGCTGAGGTTTAAGGCTTTTGGAACAAAGTTTGAGAGGGTTTGTTAAAGGGGATATATTGCCTTCTAGTATCTCCTCTACAGACCTAGACAGCTTCTTAATGTGTATTAAGATCAATTATTAGGAGTACATGCAATGCACTACTCACCTGTTCCTCAGAAACAAGTACCAAATGTCCTGACCTGCCGGTGAACAGTGAGACTGAACCTCTCCTAAGCAACCTGTTCCAGTGTCTCACCACCTTCACAGAAAATAATTTCTTCCTTATATCCAGTCTCTATCTACCCTCATCAAGCTTAAAGCCATTGTCCCTCATGCTATCGCTACAAACTTTGGTAGAAGTCCCTTCCCGGCTTTATTGTAGGCTCTCTTCAGGTTCTGGAACGCTGCTATAAGGTCTACCCAGAACCTTCTCTTCTCCAGGCTGTACAGCCTCAACTCACAGACTATCCCCTAGGTGAGGTTCTCCACCCCTCTGATCATCTTTGTGGCCTCCTCTGCACCCACTGCAGCAGTTCAGTCTGATGCCAGAAAGACAAAAAGTCCGCTCTACCAGTATACACACAGGAAAAGGATCTCCAGATTACATCCAGCTGAGAAAATGGAGACCACATGAGTCTCATCCTTTGTGTCACCCCATGTGTTAAAGCTTAGATACATCAGCCCTCTGCCATCTTCTTCAGCATTCATTGCATAGAGGTGCTCAGAGGTGATCCTGGCTGATCCTCCTTCCAGACACCCGTCTCTGCCTGCAATCCCCACTGCAGCTCTGGGGCTCACTGCTCACTCACATAATCTGGACAGAATAGGAGGGGAAGAAAAGAGAGAGATTATTTGCAACTGTAAGTGAAAATTAACAAAAAAAATATCCTTTATCTTCACATTCTAGCAACAAGCTATACCTCTGCACGACAGCAATCTGGGACTGGTGCTACAAAAAAATCTTCCTGACCAGTACCCTTATAGGAACACCATAGTTGAAGTAATTTATACTCACAGGCCTTTATTTGATTATTGAGGTCCATTGATCAGTACTTGTCTCTATCTCCCTGGCATACAAGTGCCCGTCAGAAAGCAGACAACGCACTAATTTTGCATTGTTGGTTTCTAGTCATGCTCCATTTTATTTCCAGTCACATTGAATTTCATTACTTGATCTTTCTTTCCCCCTTCAGCCAAGATAAAGATATTGTAGTCATCAAGTACGAGAACTTCCCAGAAAGAATTCCAATTTTTCATTACATTTTCCAGGTCCACAGCTAGCTAGAAAACTAAATAATTCAGCAATGGACCAAAGCCTTCAGTCAAACTTAAAATGCAGGTAATGAATGCTGTTGTTTATGAGCCTCATCAGTCCATATCCATCATGGCACACTACCAAGGAAAGGAAAGGCTGTAAGGAAATCAATGGAGATGGAGTTCCACCAGATGCATGAACCTACAGAGAAGAACGTAAACACAAATGAGCCACAGAAATATATTTTAAAAAGACCAAATAAACCACTACCAAAAACCCCACACACAGAAGCCAAAACCCCCACACCAAGAAAACAAACAAACAAACAAACACACAAAACATTTCTTTATTTTCACAAAAAAAAAAAATCTTTTTTATTCTTGCCCTAAACCAGATGAATATTTTCCTGCCTGAGGTGGAAGTGTGCCCAGTAGCACTCCCTCCATCCCCAAAGCCTGGACCACTTTCTGATGGTACAAATTAAGTCCTGATTATAACTAGCATTAATGAAATAATCAGAGTAATAGTATGCAAGCAGACATCACTGGTTGTCCTGGGCCTTCAAAAACTCCCCTGAATTAACCAGGCTACAAATATGACCTCTAGGAAGAGGCCCAGTACATAAAGGGTGACTGCCAAGAAGATGGAGACCCCCTTTTCAGAAGGAGGCACCCGGAGAAGACAAGGGGCAACGGGTACAAGTTTCTCCTGGGAAGATCCCCACTGGACTCCAGAAGAAAATTTTTCACCATGAGGGCATTTAGAGATTGGAATCATCTCCCAAGGGAAGCAGTGGATTCCCCTACATTGGTCAGTTTTAAGACAGAGATTGCCAGGGTGCTGGGCCAGCTCATTTCAACTATTACACTATCACCTAGAAAGGTTGCACCAGATGATCCTTGGGGTCCCTTCCAACCTGCATTCTGTGATTCTATTAAAAAAAAACCCCAAAAACAACAACAACAAGGCAGTAAGATGTGAAAGTTTCTGGAAACAGCAGTAAATATTTCTATGCAGATAATTTCAAAAGGTCATAGGGGAATGATCTTTCCCAGTTTTATCTACACACTAACTCCCAGTCCTGCAAAAGGTTTAGAAGGTTTAAACTCATGATTCACATCTGTAAGTGGTGTTTTTCAAATTGCCTGAGTTATGCCCCAAATCCTGCAGCCAGTTGTTCCTGTTGGTAGGTTTCCAAGTTCAGAGAGGGTCTCAGTTTTACTAGTGACTAGTCACCAGCTGAAACTTAGGCCATATGAATGAGGCCCCATCTGACAGCCTTATTAACACAAATTATTTTTATTCTTCATGCCTGGGTAAGCCACAGGCACATGCCTGCAAGATCAAGGCCTTAGACATTAATAACTTTGGCAATCGTTTCACCTAGAAGCCACACTCTGTCTACAAAGAAATCTTTCCGGGAATCTGGTAAAAAGATTGATGAAAATTAAACATCTACTTAGTGAAGCTGAAGTAACCAATATATGATTAATACTTTCCAATTATATTTCAGTACAGTACATTGCTGAGTTTGTTATTACCTGCACTCTTAACACTCCATCTGCAGTGTTAAATCCATCTGTTGCTGAAAATATGACTATATCTTCAAGGGTTTCTGAATCATCATGCTGGTACCTTTTAACATAATTATAATGAAGAGCGATATTCATTATCCAGCGGAAATTAGAAATCTATAAATATGAGGGAGGGGAGCAAGGGAAGAACTGAGGTCCAGCATTGCCCACTTTCCCAACTGATCATCTTGGCTGCTCCCACTTAAAATATTACTCTGGATTTATTACCATCAGTCTCCACTGGTTTCACGTACGCCTACCATATTGACCCCCAAATTTGTTCTGCCAGATGGAAGTGGGCAAGACATGTGGATTCATGACTGGCATCCACACGAGATGTGGAGACAGCAAAAATCTAAAGACCATACACCAAAGCCAGCACTTCTGCTGGGACAAGACATCAAACCTTGGGAAGTCCTCACCTGCACGTGAAGGGATGGCTGTGCTGAAGGAGGTCTCCTTACCACATAGGCTGTCATCCAGCTGAGATGGCAGGAGAAAAGCTCCAGTCATTTCTACCTTTGACAAGTATTTAAAGTAGAGGGTGCTGTTTCTAAACACTTGGTTAAGATGACAGAATTAATGGATCATATTTTTGTGTGTGTATCTTAGATATTAAGGAAAAACCCTCTTTAATACAGCAACAGCTGGTTTAAATGTGTCTGCAGGTAACCAAAGGGAAAGCTTATGCCACAGTCTTCCCTCATCTCTGCTTGCCTTCATTTCCTTTCCTCTGCCCTGATAGGATTTCTCTTCACAAAAAAAATCCCCCAGTTTTAAATAAAACATGAAGTATTAGACACCATTACACAGTTATGGATCAGATACAGACTTCAACTTCACCCCAAATGCTACAGTTCCTACTTTTTAAATTCTGAGTAGTAATCAGCAATCTTTTAAAAGCCCACAAACAAAGATCCTTCCACTCTGGCGAGTCCGTGGAGATCAGTGAATCTGGACAAAGGTGGTTTCAGATAATGCTTTTAGATCCTCACAGGAGCATGAAGCAGGTTTTTCTTTGCTGCAGACAGAGGGAGTCTACCAAGATTTGATCACTCTACCAGCAAACCTACCTCCTCCTGGGCATCCAGAGAGGCTCTTTGATGCTAAGCAAGTGTGCCTGTACTGTGGGAACGAGGCGATCCTTCCTCCTTTAGGTTCAGCCATGCAGATTAAAAAGGTTTAAATGCATGTCAGCAGATCCAAAGCCTCTGCAAGTCCCTATTTTAGATGTTAGCAGGACTACCTGGAGTCTTACTGGCCACAACAACCATTTCCAGTCCTGTTCTGAAAAGCTTGTACTTAAAAGAATGCAGAGTCCAACTTGCAAGGGTAAAATTTGATGAAAGATCATTCAAACCTGCAGGTGAGCCATAAAATTTTTTATCTGATTGCTGTGTGTGAGCTAGAAGTCAGCCTGACCTTGGCTCTCACGGGTTGAAGAAGGCAGCCTGGCACAAGCCTCTGATTCCCATAACATGGCAGTTACCACCCACAGGAGTAAGAGATAGAGAAACATCTTGGTTAGAGAATAACAAGTTGTCATGAATATTAATAATGGGATTGTGCTTAATTATACCAACCAATTTAGTATGCTTCTGGTTAGGATGGACAGCGTCCTGCTAAATTTACGTTACCAATCAGAATTGGGCACGTTGCCTTGGCTGATAAGTTTAACAGTATAAGAGTATGATCCTGTCTCTGATGAAGTGTTCGACCTATTCACCACATTGGTGGTGTTTGTGTCATTCCAGGCCTTGCATGAGATAACATGAACCCAACACCTGATACAACAAATCAAAGCAATGAGTAAAAGGCAGCTTAATGAGGGATTTCTTGCCATCATACTGCTGATACAATACAGCCCATCCTAAGAATAGGGTGCTGTTTAGTTCAGCTCTCTTGGCCTCTTAAACTCCTGTGGGAGTGAGAAGGTTTCTTAATTTGCTGTCTCAGAAAGGTTTTATGCATCTACATCTCAGTCCTGCCATGCTCAGTCAGAAAACAAAGACAGCGCTGAACCTTTCAGGAACAACTGCCTGTCCACAGGGCATAAGTTTATGAAGAATTTATCTTTCTTAGGAAAAATTCTTTCGTCCCAGTTTCAAAGATGGAAAAAAAAAAACCCAAAACCAAAAGCCTAGGAGGACAAGTTTATCTGCTTCTGTCCAAGGCTGTTGAGTCAGAAGTGAAGCTGCTGCATCTTCTCAGTAACACAAGAGCACAAAGATACTTTCCCTTTGATGTGAAACGCAAAGGGTGACTGGGGCATTAGTCTGCTACGATAGGTTTTGAGGCTTATGAATTACTTGAAAGAAGGTTTGTCATAACTACAAGAAAGATACAGAGCTAATAGCCCTTCAGAGTTTGAGAAGGGTAAGAACAAGACCAAGCACTGTTGGTGAATTGTAATACTTCTAAAGAAGAGAAAAATATGCTCTGAATTTTAAAATAACCCTAAGAAGAGAGAAAAAAAAAAAAGCCTAGCAATTAAAGCTGCTGAGCTCGCTGAAGAAACTTTGCTATGGTTTTTCTCTTACCAAGCTTTTATTGTTGTTCTTTGGAGAGTAATTGGTGATCATTTGCTACTTGGGAGTCTGACACAAATCTTACAAGTTACTAGAGCTGCTTAAAAAAGAGAAAAAATAATAGGTTTAGCTTTATTTCTCTGCATAAACATTTTGCTATTGGAAGCAATGAAATCTTCTCAATGCCTCCAGGACTTTGGCTATTATAATTTCCCAATGAATCCTCTTGTATGGTTTTATGTTCTTCAGGACAAATATATTAATTTATTTTCTGCTTTTTTACTCTTCTGGACAAACTGGTCTTAGGGCAGAGTTTAGCCTTAGGCATTATAGACTTTACACAGCACACATAAAATTCACTCACCACAAATATTTATTTAATACTGGCATGAATTTTGCTGATCTCCTTCACAAAGACACTTAGCAAGGAATATGTGCACACGTACAAACCCCGGCTGGAATAAGTTTGATGAGTACTTCACATTTGTGTAGAAAAAGCCTGCCTAGATACTTTCAAGGAACACAAGACACTTTGAACAAGGATTAAGTCTCTGACTTTAGCAGGGACTTGCCATTTTACCAAATGGTACAATACAAGAACATTTCAGAACCACAGGAAGAAGTCAGGCGGTAAATGTGTGGAACGACCTGTGCAGTTTGCTAATACAACAAAGTGTTGTGGGTTTCCTGCTGACAGAATAAAAAGTCTCAAACGAATTGGAGAAAATAACAGAATTATATTTTGGATAGAGAGGCACATGGAAAAGTTACAGAGCAGATGTAGAAGTTATAGCAAGCCCCTTGAATTTTCTTCCCATCCCAAGATTAAATCTATAAATCTCAATGCTCCAAGTCCTTCCCCCCGATGCCTCTGCCATTCCTAGGCCCCAAAACAGTCCCTACCTGCTTACATATTCACCCCATAACAGCTCCTACCCAGACATGGCTGGAGGGGGAGGAAAAGGAGAAGGAGCTGCCCTTGCTGTGAGCTTATGAACAGATAGCAGAATTATGGGATTGAATAACATTCTCCTCATAGTCCCTAGAGGATTTTTAACCCTATAATTCCCAACCTGGGACACAAAGGAATTGGCAAATCTGGATTTTTCAAGCAACATCATGCAAAGATCTCAGTGAGGTAGAAAATACTTTGTAGGGTGAACTTGCCAGGCAGGTGTATTGAAGTGCTGGCAGGGAAGAGACACAAGAGTGTCATGGACAACTCACCAGTTTTGTTGTCTAGTGAATGATGTGAGGTGTGTGGTTTGACTGGTTTGGCACAGAAGCTTTAAATCTATTACTCTGCGGAGGGTGAGGAGTGAGCGCAAGTGTTGCTATCTGCCACGGTGACCGTGCACCCAGGAGTCTATGCAGCTCTTTGAAATACATCGCTTTTCCTTTATCAAAGACAGAAAAGCTTACACTGCTGGAAAGCATTGGTGTCCACACAGGACAAGTGTCAGTGAAACACCAAGAAAATTGATGATTTTTGCCCCCTTTTGCAAGGATCATAGTGAAGGTCTCACTGATGGGGAATGTTCTCTAAGGTCAATTTGCAAGCAGATGAACTTAAAACAGTCTCAAGCGGGACTGAGAGGACAATGTTGGAGTTCTGGTTTTCTGCATATATTTGATGTATTTGAATGTAAAAATATAGATTCCAATAAGCATCATTTGTTCTTATGCCTTTACCAACAACTGCTTACAAAAGCAAAGGCTTTTAAAAAGCTAGTAAAAATCATTACAAATTATGTTAGATGCTCTTTTTGCTTACCTAGAAGATGTCAGGTCAGGAGTAGCAGGACTTTGTTTGGTATTTGGGCTATAAAAATCATCTTACCCCTGCACAGCATGCAACACAAGGCAATATTCTTCTGCATGGCTTTCAAATATTTTGTCTATTACAAGAAAAGAAAGGGGGGAAAAAAATAAAGAGGCCATACTTTCTTGAGCATCAAATGATTAGGGGGTTCTTGACTGTCAGATAAAATGAACTCAAATGAGTCCTGAAAAATCTCCTCTCCAAAATGGTGATCGTAAAAAGGGCTGTGGAAGAGATCCCTTTGGAAACATATTGGCACTAGGATACCTTAAAGTACAAGATACACCACAGATCAAAATTATCAGACAGTAATTTGTTGTTTCCTTCTTCTCACTTTTATCTTCTATTAATTCCAGCCGAAGGTAACATTATTCATCATACCATGGGATCAGTATCTGTTATGCATTATCTGGTGTAGACAACTTACTCCTGTACTCCCAAGTGTTATTTGCTCCAGGGATCTTGACGTGCTTGAGAAGTGGGCCAGTGCAAACTATGTGAGTTTCAAGTCAAAGTGCAAAGTCCCATATCTGGGTCCAACCAATCCCAGCCACAAATCCAGGCTGGGTGCAGAGTGAGTTGAGAATAGCTCTGAAGAAAGAAACTTGGGTGCATTTATCGATGAGAAACTCAGCCTGAGTTGACAGCACCCTCATGCAGCCAAGAAGAAAGCTGTGTGCTGAGCTGCAGCAAGATGAGTGTGGCCAGCAGGTCAAGAGAGAGGATTCTGCCCCTTTACTCTGCTCTGCTGAGACTTCACCTTAAATATTGTGTCCAGTCCTGTTGTCCCCACCCTAAGAAGGACATAGAGCTATTGGAGTGAGTCCAGTGGGTATGGCCACTAAGATGATCCAAAGGCTGGAGCAAGTCTACTATGACAATTGGCTGAGGGAGCTGAGGTTGTTCAGCATAGAGAAGAGAAAGCTCTGGAAGGTCTTTATAGCTGTCTTCCAATACCTGAAGGGATCCTACAGGAAGGCTGGAGAGTGACTTTTCACAAGGGTGTCTAGAGACAGGACAAGGGGGAATGCTTTGAAGCTGAGGGAGAGTAGGTTTAGACTGGATCTTAGGAAGAAGTTCTTCAATAGGAGGGTAGTAGGACTCTGGAACAGATTACTCAGAGAGATTGTGGATGCCCTTTCCTTGGAGGTGTTCAAGGCCAGGTTGGATGAGGTCTTCAGCAACTAAATGTAGCTGAGAGGTGACCCTGCCAAAGCCAGGGGGTTTGGAACTAGATGATATTTAAGATCCCTTCCAACCCAAAGCATTCTATGATTCTATCAGCCTCTGAGGTCCTTTCTAACCTAAGCCATTCTAAGATTCATTACCTAATGGAAAGTCAGTGCCTAATGCTTTGCCTTCCACCAAATACTCTTAACAACAACCTGGTCATCGGTTGTGTCACTATCATCATGCTGGTAATAGACAACTGCATCCTTGCTGTTTCTGAACTGCACCCTTGAAGGTTTTGCCTCCTGTTATATAAATGCAGGATGAAAGTTACCATGTGCTCTTTCTATCAACATACATTACCAATAACATTTTCATATTTAAGCAGATGAGACACATGTCTTCTGTTCACTGTGTAAAAGCTGGACCCACTTAAACCAACAGGAGCCTTCTTATTCACTTCAGTGAACTTTAGTTCATGTTCCAAAGAAGTGACATGATTATTTTTTCACCTCAGATATATGCTGTGCTTGTTCATAGTAACCAGTCTGAAGTCTGCTTGCTCTCGCTGTAGAAATGGCATGAAAATCTTCTACTTTTCCAAATAATTTATGGTGTTTTATGTTTGGCTTTTTGGTTTTGTTTTCCCCTGGAATATATAAAAAATACTCAAATCTTACTTAGATAAATTATGAGAAGTTTTACCAGAGAAATTTTGCTTGTATTTTACAGGCATTGTATTGCATCCCATAATTCAACTCACATCTGACACAACATATCCTACCGTGTGACCCCTCTGTGTTGGGGACCTTCCATCACCAAGAGCTGGAGGACAGCACTCAGGTCATATTGTCATCAGTCTGTACAGTACCCTGCAAGCTAGGGCACAACTGTCCCACAAAGATCAGCCCTATCATACAAGCAAATATGCTGGGGAGGGACATTTTACAAAGGCTTGTAGTGATAGAACAAAAGGCAATGGCTTTAAGTTGGAAGAGGAGAGATTTAGACTGGAGATTAGGAGAAATTCTTTATAGTAAAGGTAGTGAGACACTGGACAAGCTATAAGGGAAGCTGTGGAAGCCCCCTTATTGGAGGTGTTTCAAGCCAGGTTGGACATGGCCTTGAGCAACCTGGTCTGGTGGAAGATGTCCATGCCTGTAACAGAGGGGTTGGAAGTAGATGATCTTTAACGTTCCTTCCAACCCAAACCATTCTATGATTTTAGAGTTGAACATGGATTGTAAGGATTTGCATTTCCCTTCATAAAGAGGTACACAGCAAAATAAATCATAGAATGGTCTGGGCCGGAAGGGATCTCTCGAGGTCATCTAGTTCGGCCTCCCTGCAGTCAGCAGGACATCCCCACTGGACCAGGTCACCCAAGGCCCCATCAAGCCTCATCTTGAATGTCTCCAGGGAAGGGGCCTCAACCACCTCCCGGGGCAATCTGTTCCAGTGTTCCACCACCCTCACTTTCTTATATCTAGCTGAAGCAGTTCATTTGGTGAAGGGAAGCTTTATGTTTCTCTGAGCCTGGAGGAGCTATCCTGTTACCACACCAGTATATAGAATCATAGAATGGTTTAGGTTGGAAGACACCTCAAAGATCATCCAGTTCCAACCCCCCTGTGCCATAGGCACGGACACCTCCCACTAGATCAGGTCACTCAAGGCCTCATCCAGCATGGCCTTGAACACCTCTAGGGAGGGAGCAGACACAACCTTCCCGGGCAACCTGTTCCTGTGTCTTGCCACCCTCACTGTGAAGAACTTTCTCCTAACATCCTGTTTAAATCTCCCCTCTGCCAGTTTAAACCCATTCCCCCCTCGTCCTGTCATTACAAGATTTTGTGAACAGTCCCTCCCCAGCCTTCCTGTAGGCCCCCTTCAGAGATACATGTTGAGTCCAATACCACAACACTGTCCTGTATCAAAGGAATTTTCACTGTGCTTGTGTACAGGGCAGGAAAGGAGTGACAGCTTTCCCTGTTTGGCCAACCTGCCTGCTACATGCCAGGTCTGCATGAGCCTTGGGTCCTTCTAGACCAGTATCTTAACCAAGAGATTTGACCTTAAGATTGGAAACAATTCAAAACCAGAAACAAACAAACAGGGGGGAAAGAGTGTGCAATCTGTCTTCCTGGTATATTTTTTTAAAAATTTCCCCCACTTTCTGCCTTTTAAACATCTTTATCATGACTAGGAAAAGATGAAAGATCAAAGTTAGAATAAAAAGAAGGAAAATGTCTTAAAAATTACAAGTTAGGGGGAAAAAAAGCACTGAATTATTTTCTCTCCCCATAAGTTACCTTCTCTAAGTACATTCCACCTTAAATTTAAGCAGAGGGTATATATTTTTTTATTAAAAATACACTTTAAAAGATCTATTACTGTATGTATTGCTACCTGTAGAAGTATTCTCAGCAAAAAAAGATTTTAAGTTATAGATTCTTTCTCAGCAGAAGTTCTAGGGGAAGTAGATGCACACAAAACATCCACTGAGTTTGTGTTATCCAAACATCATAGAAACCACCATTTTCTAGCAGACCGATGGCCCAGTCACATTCTTTCAGAGTACAAAAGCAGGCTAAAAGAACTCAAGATTGCAGTGCATCCTTCTGTTCTCATCCTGGATATTAAAATTCTCTTGACTAGTGGAAATGTTGCTATGTTTTCTTTTGCCAGTGAGCAAATAGCACAGAATTTCTTCAAAAAAACCAAAAGAACTCCAGGAAAACCTCTCCTACTTAAAGGTCCTATACACCTGGGAAGCTCCAGAATCACACTTGAATTTTCCACATCCCAAAAGGTACTTGGGTATCTAAATTCCTTTTTTTCTGAGAGGAATTAAATGTGGGGGGAAAAAAACCCCAACAAAACACTTTGAAGGATGGGACTTTAAGTGCCCCTGAGAGCTTTAACTTCAGCGAAGCAACTGGACAAAGCAGCAGCATGGCAGGGGCAAATGAGAATATGCCAGACACAATGTGATTTACCTCCTGAGGTCCCAGGCATTTCAGGAGTTAGCCTGTGAGCAATAATGTGTCTTACCTAGTCCTCAGAAGCCTTCAGAGTTTATCCTTCAAACCTTCTGAAGATCTGATTATTACTAAGCAAACAAACATATTTCTCATTTACAGTGAGGTAACTTCACTAAGAGAATTTGCATCACAGAGGAGGACCAAGTCATAGAATCACAGAATGGTTTAGATTGGAAGAGAACTCAAAGATCAACCAGTTCCAACCCCCTCTCATAGGCAGGGACATTTCCCACTAGAACAGGTTGCTCAAGGCTTCATCCAAGCTAGCTTTGATCACCTCCAGGGAGGGAGCATCACAACCTCCCTGTGCAACCTATTCCAGTGTCTCACCATCATCGCTGTAAAGAACTTCCTCCTAACATCCTGTTTAAATGTCCCCTCTGCCAACTTAAACCCATTACCCTCATCCTGTCATCACATGACCTTGTAAATAGTCCCTCCCCAGCCCTCCTGTAGGCTCCTTTCAGACACTGGAAGGCTACTATAAGGTCTCCTCAAAGCCTTCTCTTCTCCAGGCTGAAGAGCCCTAACTCCTGTAGCCTGTCTTCATAGCAGAGCTGTTCCAGCCCTCTGATCATCTTCATGGCCCTCCTCTGGACTCGGTCCAACATTTTCATGTCCTTCTTGTGTTGGGGGCTCCAGAACTGTACACAATATTTCAGGTGGGGTCTGATGAGAGCAGAGTGAAGGGGGAGAATCACCTCCCTTGCCCTACTGACCACACTTCTCTTGGTGCAGCCCAGGACTCAGTTGCTGTCTAGGCTGTACGTGCACACTGCTGGCTCATGCTGAGCTTTTCATCAACCAAGACCCCTTTAAAAGCACTCATTCGACTTCAAAGAGCCACAGGTCCTCTGTTCCAGATGTACCTGCACAGGCATATTAACATGCTTTTGGAAGCACTGAAAAGTCACATGTTGAATCAAGGTCATATAAAACCCTTCATATACTCCACCCAACACTGGCAGCATCAGTCTTCACACTTCTCTTTGAGAAACAGACTGCAACAGGAGAACACATTATCAGTTGCTTGAAACTCAGCCTAGCAAAAGAAAAAACAAACACTCCCTGAAAGATTAATGCAGGATTTGCTGACTGGGAAGCTTGCTTTGGATGTAGTACAGCAGTCCAGAATGCAGACAGCCAGGCTCCATTACTTCATAGACCTGTCTCCCAGCAGGAGACATGTCGGGTGGCAGGTAGCAATTCTCAGCTCATACAAATCCTATCAAGTGAATGGTGGAATGATCTGTGTTCAGTTCTCCAGGTGGGTGAATATCCCTGTAGTGAGAGGTCACCAACATATAGTGTTACCTTCTGCTTTGAGGTTTCTGCATCTTCACAGTGTCTTGAACAACAGCTGTCAGTGTGTAAGGATGATCTGATATGCTTCTAAGATGAATATAGACAAGAACACAGCTTCAAGTTGTGTTTGTAACAGCTCCCTTTATGAGGACATAAGTCCAAACATTTTCTGTTTACAAATAAGCAAGCCTAGTGAATCTTTTGCATATGTATTAGCATGTGAATTCCCAAAGGCAAGCTTGTGCACACGTGTGGATGTGTATATATAGACATCAAGCAACTCTTTGATGCATCAACAAGTAACTGGGATAATGCTATAGAATTAACAGTTAAACATAACTATTATCAACTGAGCTTTTCCTCAGACAGTCAATAATCTTGTCCCCATTGATGCTGCTGGCAAAATTCCCATTTAAAAGGGCAAGGTTCTCCGTTAACCTCTTGAACAACTGCACAAAGAAGGGTGAGCCATAGCTTAGCACAGATGCACAGAACAATCCAATCACTAATCTGCCAGATTTTGGAACTTGCCTTTTAATTAGTTAGGTCAGTTAAGTGTAGGAAGACATTATTGAAAACTTGAAAAGGCCAGCTTGTGCTCATCCATCCAAACAACTTGAATTCTGAGTGGGAAGTATGTGTATTTCCTGTATATCCTCCAGAGGAGTGACAACCTGCAGTCTTCTCAGAATTCGCAACAGTGATTTTGTCAGTATACTGAGTTGGACATAGTTTCTTCCAATGAGGATCCAGCTAGCAGGCAAAACGTTAGCAAGCTACTTCCCCCATCCCTAACCCCCTCTACTTTTTATAAATAGCATAAATTTAATTCAGGCAGATGATCTCAGATGCTTTGTAGAGAAAAGAATAGACAAGAATTGTGATACACCATTATTTCCTCTTTATGTCATAACAAAACACTTCACACTGCTGATCATAAAGAGATATGATGAGTCCGGGTACCAGGAAGCCACAACATCCCAGCTCATGCCCAGGAGTACAACACAGGCCAATAAATCATCACAGCTGAGGTGTAGCTGGCAACACCTTAACTGCTTTTCTAAAGAATCATTAAATAGATGTCAAACAGTCAATAGTGGCTCTAACAAAAAGAAACTGACTGGTGATTTGTAAGCACATGTGGTTGTCACCCATGTCAGGTGATGGGAGGCTTTGGTACTGGTAACACAGATCCACACCCAGGAAATCTCTACTGTTAGCTTTCATACTACATAAATCTTTTGACTCTGGATGGCAGGCCCTGTTACTAGGACAATGTAGTTTGGTTTGGCTGATTAAAAGAAACAATTAATGAAGGGCTTTATTTGCACATTTAAATATGAAGTTACATCTTAATAACTGCTAAAGCATCTTGTGATGGAGCACTCTGAACATTCTTGTTTAGGCAACAGCAGCAGTTCTGTATCACCCTCCCTAACAGGACAAGGAAGACAGGCAATATATGTCTAAATACAAAACTGAAATATTAAAACAAGTTCAACAGGCTTTAGAGTTGTGTGGATGTGTGCTCAGGCACAGGCATAGGGTTTCTGGTAAGCCCTACCATTATCAGAACAAGGTGAGCAGTTCTACAGAAAAAAAAATGAATAAACATTGGAAGAAGTTTTTAAAAAATTATCCTAAAAGAAAAGTGTTTCTCTTAGGAGAAAGAAATATACCTGTCACTGTTTTACTGGCCTTTGCAAGGAAGATATGCATCATGAAGATCTTGCTGAAAATGATCTTGATTTGAAAGATTTAATCCAGTATGCTATGGAGGACACCCACAGTGATGTACATAAGATAAACAAATCTCCTTGATATGGTATTTTGAAGTGTTCATTTGGCTGAGATCAGATTTGAGCACTGCCTATCCCACAAACCAGTGTTGTACATTGTTGAAGGGTGATTGAATATCCCTTTAAAAAAAAAGACAAAGGCTGAAAAAGTTCTGATCTTTACTTTCATTATTAGTCTTCCTTGTCCAGATTTTTCCAGTATCTTCAGTTTGTAAGCAACCTTAGATAGCATTACTTTTAAAGAATTCTTAGTGAGTATAACTACTTGGAAGGCTGACGAAAGATTCTTTGGTCTAAGGAATGAAGATTCTGTAGTTTCCTTTCACATCAGTTTTACTCTAAGGACTTTTCAGTTTTGTAAAGAAACCTACAGGAAGCCAACGAAAACTAGATGAACTGCGAGCTGAGATAAACCTTTGCAAAAAGTCTAGGTAAAATTATTTGAAATCCAAATACAAGCTTAGCTCAACACACACTTCTTGTTTTAATACCTGTCACATTTGTTCTGCTTGTGTTTGACACTCAGGTAAGTGCCTCTTCTCCTCTGCACTGCTTGACCTGAAGCGGTAAGCAATATCTTCAAAAGCATATCCTGTGTAGGCAGACCATATCTAGCTCCAGAGTGAACAAAAGTTGAGATGCTTCTGTCTGCTCTGTCAGCCGTGCCAAGTCATTCACAGACTTCCATAGGTGTTTGTCCAGCTTTCTGATATCTGTGTGAGGAACAAGTATTTATATGATAGTATCCAGTTCAGGAAACCTGAAAGCAGAGGATTTATTACATACAAGATCAAGAAGCTTCTCCTTTGATCATTTGCAGTGGACTATGAATGAATGCATTCAGAGCTCAGATTCAACACACCCTGAAATATTCATGGACACAGCCAAGAACAATACATCGAACATTGGTTAGAGACCAGTTCCTCTGCTGGGGTAACATCACAAGGAGTGTTTGCATTACTGA
The DNA here is from genome assembly GCA_013396835.1 of Psilopogon haemacephalus. Lineage (NCBI taxonomy): Eukaryota > Metazoa > Chordata > Aves > Piciformes > Megalaimidae > Psilopogon > Psilopogon haemacephalus. The sequence goes on along the minus strand of VWZI01001681.1, from coordinate 115,571 downwards.
GAAAACAGCAGTTTACACAAGCTAAGAATTTAACCTTTTTGCCCACTGAGTTCTTCTTTGTAAACAGTATTTTAATACACAACAGTGAGCCAGATAATAAACACTACAAACAAATCACTGGAAGGTTTAGAGAGCTCTACACACTCTCACAAGCTTTCAGTTGCAGAGTAGAGGCCAGGAGTCAGTGTTAATTACATCTCAGTAGCAGCTAAACATTGTAAATATCAAAGTCACACAGGTTTGGACAATTTCTTTAAGCTCTCTGCTGTATTTCTGAAGAGCTCTCTTAAGGCCTCTGAGTATTTTATTTTGTGGTACTGGAATTGATACATCCCACGTTTGTATCGGGCTAGATATACCCACTGAGGTTTGAAACATCAAAAAGGACTGCCAGAAGATGTCTCCTTCTGTAAATCAAATGGACAAACCACACAGCAAGGTTTTCCCATGATACTGCCCCTCATTCAGCCACAACTTATTCCAGTCTTATTCAGGACAAGGGACAGTGGGTGGAAGCTGAGGCATAAGAAGTTTAATTTAAACATGAGGAGGAATTTTGTCACTGTGAGGGTGACAGAACACTGGAACAGGGGGGTGGTGGAGTCTCCCTCTCTGGAGATATTCAAAACCCACCTGGACGTGTTCGTGTGTGATCTGCTCTGACAGGGTGAGTGGACTAGATGATCTTTCAAAGTCCCTTCCAGCCCCTGACGTTCTGTGATTCTGTGATACAGAACTAGGACAGCACTTGCAAGATACTGGCACTTTGAAAGGAACCATTCGTAGAGTCTAAGCACTTCTGAGTTTAAGTTGTAAGAAAGTCCCAGTCAGTTGGAACTACCCAAGCACATCAATATTTATTGAGGAGTTTTCTTTGATGATTGGATAAAGCACAGATCTGGACTGCTCTTCTCATAATAACTACCACAATTAGCAGCTACTGTTTTTCAGAAGTATGTAAAAAATTAGATAGTGGACATCTTCCAGTGGAGACAAGCCTCTGAAAACCCTAGGTGGCAAGAAAGACAAGAATTACAGGATGTTAAGGGCTGGAAGTGATCTCTAGAGATATCTGGTCCAACCCTGCCACCAAAGCAGGATCACCTAGAGTAGTCACACAGGAACACATTCAGGTGGGTTTTGAAAGTCTCCAGAGAAGAAGACTCCATAACCTCTCTGGGCAGCCTGTTTCAGTGCTCCATGACCTTCACTGTAAAGATCTTTCTCCTTATTGAGGTGAAACCTTCTCTGCTCAAGTTTGCATCCACTGTTCCTTGTCTTAATGCTGCTGACCACCAGAGATTGGCCTCCGCCTCTCAGATATTTATAGATGTTGATCAGATCCCCTCTCGGTCTTCTCCTCTCCAGACTAGACAGCCCCAGATCTCTCAGTCTTTCTTCATAGGAGAGATGTCAAAGTTCCAGCTCAGCATGAGCCAGCAGTGTGCACACACAGCCCAGAGAGCAACCAAGTCCTGCACTGCAGCAAGAGCAGTGCGGCCAGCAGGGCAAGGGAGGTGATTCACCCCCTTTACTCTGCTCTCCTGAGACCTCATCTGGAGCACTCTGTACAGTTCTGGAGCCCCCAACACAAGAAGGACATCAAACTGTTGGAGTGAGTCCAGAGGAGGGCCACAAAGATGATCAGAAGGCTGGAGCACCTCTGCTATGGGGACAGGCTGAGAGAGTTGGGGCCTAGAGTAGCCTACAGGAAGGCTGGGGAGGGACTATTCACAAGGTCTTGTAATGACAGGATAGTAGTGGGGGTAGTGGGTTTAAACTGGAAGAGGGGAGATTTAAACGGGATGTTAGGAGGAAGTTCTTTACAGTGAGGGTGGTGAGATACTGGAACAGGTTGTCTGAGGAGGTTGTGGATGTTCCCTCCCTGGACATGTTCAAGGCCAGGCTGGATGAGGTCTTAAGTGACCTGTTCTAGTGGGAGGTGTTCCTGACTATGATGGCAGGGGGTTGGAACTGGATGATCTTTGAGGTCTCTTCCAACGTACATCATTCTATGATTTTATGATTCCCCAGTTATCCCTGCAGCTCACCATTGGACTTTTAATTTGGTTGGGAATTAATTGGCTGAGGCAGAAATTATAAAAATAGAATTATTTTTATTTCCCTGAAAAGCCACACTCCCAAACTATGTACAGAAATAGTTAATTTTTATTTACAGGCTCTAATTCAGTTGGGAAATCTTCAAGCCTGCAAGGGAAGGGGAAGAAACCAGTTTCATGCCACCTTCTTCACCCATTGAACCCTCTGGAGACAGAGTGGGGGGAGAAGAAAGGATATTGAGTGCCCCCCAACAACTCTCTCCATGAGATCCTCATCTCTCTTGAACTGGGAAACCCAAAGCTCAGCCTTGCCTCACCAGGGCAGAGTACACTAGCAGGAGAACCTCCCTTGACCTGCTGGACACATCTTTTTGATGCATCACAACTCATCTGTAACTCACTATTAACAGACAAAAGGTGGCACTGACTTAAATGAGTTTTTATCGACTGGGTTTAAAGTAAGTCACATTATCACAACAGAGATCCCACCTGTATGGTCTCAGTCCCATACTGTCCTCTTCCAAAACCAGCAAGCCACTGTCAGCTTATTTACCTTTGTCAGACAACACGTGGCAATCAAACTTTTGTTAAGAGAAGTGGTACTAACAAGCTGGTAAAGCAAAAAGAGAAATCATTATTTTATTAGCCAAATCCTCTAGTTTCAACTCAGGAGGCACTTGAAATTTTCTTACATAAGGTACTGTAGGCTTGAGCTCATCCTAAAACGATCTGAACAACATTTGGAGTTTTTATCTAGTAATTTTCATGTTATAACTTTTTCACTCATTTATACAATAATAATTTAAGACAGGAAATAAAAATAAACCGCTGCCTTTGTACAAGTTATTCTATTAAGGACTGGAACATTAATATTATTTGGTACATGAAACCCTGTGCAACCATGGAAACCATTGCTCAGGATTCATTTAGCCTCCAAATCTGAGATGTGGCCCATGGTTGCTATGAGAGGATATAGCACACACCCCTCAGCAGTTCCTATTAGAAAGTGATATTTAGGTTTAATTGTGTCTACACCTCATCTCAGAACAGAGCTATTTGAGGAGCAGAGGTGAAAGAGAAAGTTTTGAAATCTGAAAGCATACCTTCTGAATTAATCTAGGAACTCAGATGGTGCTTCACAACAGTTTAGTGTTTCTCTGTGATAATTTAACTGATGTCTCCCCTTGTTTTGAAAACAGAAGTGTATCATGAATTTGAAATGGGGAAGTTAGGGATTAATTTATATTCCAGGAACATATAAGTATCCTTTTCAAGCTCATCTCAGCCTAGACTAGCTGCAGACAGCCTAAAGGAACTGATGATAAAGAAACACTCCAACTAGATTCTGGGTTTATAAAATAATTCTTTTCAATTGCAAAATCTGAAGGAAAAATATCAAGGTAAATCTTGTGGATCTCAGTAAAATCAAACCCATAACAATAATTTAATCTATATTATTTTCTAACTGCAAAAGCCTTTACCCAGGGATGATTTTGTGACAAGTAAAAACATCTCAACATAACATAATAAAGCCTGGAAATCAAAGAAAAGTCCTCTGAAATGTTTATGAACTCTTACAATTCAGGGAACTATCATCTGATAGCAGGATAAGTTGGGAAAACACTTTCCACAAGGAAAAAGTGGAACTTACCTAAATGGGACTTACCTAAAAGAACACTTGCATTTTCATTTAAAGTAACTTACTATGTCTTCCAAGCAGGTGATGATCTGTTCACTGGCTCCATTTGAGTCTGCTGAAGCTGAGCCCTCAAGACAACAGTTTTCCTCACAACAATTTCCCATCTCCAAGGCATTGCCCTCATCAGCTTGGCAGGGCAGAGAACCACCTTGTCCTCAGCATCTGAAAGATTCCACACTTAAAACATTCATTTTCCAACTTTCTGTGTTACTGTCTTACAGGAACCACTCTCTTTGGGAACATCAAACCATAGTTTGGTCTAGTAAAATACACCATCTGTCCCCATTCCATGCTGATGCCTCTATTCCCTGAGACAATTTTGCTGCTTCTACATATTCAAGATGTACCAGAAGTACCAGAATATCCGACTTGAGAAATCCAAGCAGAGCTTCAATCTTTTGAGTCCAGGTGCCTCCATTAACGTGGTTAAAGTGTTCAGCTGATGACAGGCTAACGTTTCAGTGTTCATTTCTGGGCATTCACAGGCAAGAGCAGCCTTTCTGCTGAAGAAAGGCTTGAAATTGCTTCCAGCTTTACCACTATCAAAAGGAGTTTTGATTCAAGTCTATAAAAAAGTGACCCAGTTTCTTCCAAGCTGTTGGCAGGTGCATCTTGCTCCATGTCACTCAGTGGCCTGGTGGCCACGGTTGAGCAGCTCACAGGTGTTGCAGGGTGTTAGATTCGTATAGGTCAGGAGTTCATCTGACAAGTGCTCAACAGATGGAGGTTGCTCCCCTGGTAGGCAGACAGGCTGAGGTTGCTCTGTGAGGAGAGAAACATTGCTCTGCAATAAAACCAGAAAAGTCATAACTGTTAACCTGGAGATGTTCAAAATCATACAGACAGCACCAAAAGTGTTTGTTCATTTGTGGCGGTAACCAAAAATCACAGAACCTCATAAATTATTAACTTAGATAGCAGATGTCAGAACACCCTTCTTCCCTTGCTTTTGTTTAATATGTCATTGTTTTGGAAAACCCCTTTTTCATGCCCCAAGAACAGTTTCCTGCTCTGTGTGAGATTCATATATCCTGCACCAGAGGCCAAAGTGGCACAAATCTCCTTTTCACCAGAAAGGAGGGTGGTGCCACATCCATAAAGGATGTCACACCTCCTTAGGTTAAAAAAATCCCAAAAAATTAAAATTCCTTATTGCTTAGTATTTAAACTGTCAAATGTGGAGGAATCCACTATTTCCTGTGGGGCATTATTCCAATGTCTGACTGTTCTCATGGTGAAAAATCTTCTGAGTCTAATCAGAATCTGCCTGGGAAGCAGGAAGATGGTCAGAATTGGTGCCCTGGTTCAAGCTACCACAATCAGGATCCACTAGGCCCTGTTTTGGGCACATCTCTTCTATCATCTCAAAGGATCCAGATTAAAGGGCTGCCAGGAACAGTGAGTCTGGCCAACCCTTCTTGGTTTATCAGATCTTTCAGCTCTAGGATAATACATATCAGAAATATCACTTCAAGCCAACACAGAAAGAGCTGAGTATCCCATGGGCAGTAAGGATCCACCAAGGATCATGCTGCTCATTCAGGACCAGCAGTTTTTATGAGACAGCTCAGCTGAAGCTTCCATTTGCAGCATATTACCAGATATAGCCTTAAGGTTTCAGAGTGTGAATTACTGTGGTGATATGCTGAAGCAGAGAGAAATGGCAGTGACCTGCAAGCTACTGTTTTTAAGTTTGTTAATCTGCTCATACCCATAGCAAAGAACATTTCTCAAGGCTGAAATCACACTGTCCAGGTCAACAAGCACCCTGCTTTAAGAAAGTGTGACATTTTAGCCCTTTGAGACACACAAAGGAAAATACTTTCCAACATTCAGGAATATAAAATGTAAACCAAGGACTATTTTCAATATTCATATCTTTTTACTAACAGAGCCTTACTTTCTTTTTCTGCCCAAATCATGTATCACACAAAACTGAGTAGCTCTCAAAAGCTGCATTTATCTAAGCCACAGCTACAAATTCTTTCACCAAGATAGCATGAGCAAAAAAATAAGTTGTTAGAGAAACTCTCATGTTCACAGATAGAGCAAGCCCAAGCACATGCTTAAGCAATATGGGGACCTTTTGTGGCTCTCATGTTCACAGATAGAGCAAGCCCAAGCACTTGCTTAAGCAATATGGGGACCTTTTGTGGCTTTCTGATTAGTCTATCAAAAATTACAGATGCACAGAATGGTTTGAGTTGGAAGAAAGATAATCTAGTTCCAACCCTCCTGCCATGGGCAGGGACACCTTCCATTAGAACAGGTTGCTCAAGGCCCCGTTTGAGCTGACTTCTCAATTAATTCATTGATCTGATTTCTCAAGCCACCTGGCCCATTGTGCTGAAGCTGTCAGTGTTGTGCCAGGGCACACAGGCAGTTATGAGGTAGCTCCTCAGCTCTTGTTCTTTTCTAGAACCAGAAGGAATCATCTCTGCTGCATCTCTGCTGAATAAACCCAGGAAACCCTTCAAAGTAAATGTAACCTGGAGCTGGTGGGACTGACAGTCTGGACTGACAGACCTCTAAAAGCCTGTTAAGAGTTGCACAAGTGCTTAGTATAGCACGAACTGAGCAAACTCCAGGTCTGAGATCGAAATGCTCTCTCTAGAACAAGGACAGGTCCTGTTAACAAAACTGGGCACCTCAGAGGAATTTGTAAACTTCAGGAAAGACACCAAACATTGCTAGACTACTTCACTGCAATAAATAAATCTTCATTCTACTTTGCAAGATCTCCACTCTACTGAAGTTGAAGTGACTATTCCCTATGTTACAAAATAAGAGAGATTTCATCTGCTTCCAGCATCAAGCTTTTCTGTCTTAAGTTTTAGTCATGCATTTATATTTTAGCATCCAAATTCCAATACTCTTGAAAATCACATTCCAAACTTTAAATCAATATGCAAGGATTGCAATTACTATATCTGACGTAGGTTCAGGTAACCCAAATTCTTATGCCTACTATATCACAGAATTACAGAATGGTGGAAGTTGGAAGGAACCTCCAGAGATCACTTACTCCACCCCCACTGCTAAAGCAGGTTCACCTAGATCAGGTTGCATATGTCCTGTGCATATCCTTAGCACCTCAGAGCTATATGGGTCATATGGAATATTAATCACTGTAACTTAAAATGTAGACCAACATGTTCATGACCTATAGAACATCTTATAAATGTGATACATTTACATGTGATAGATTGATGCAATATATAAAACACATTAGCTCTTACTGTATTTAATGAATGCTGAAAGGTAGCAATATCAAGATAGATTTATGATTTCCCCCATCCTTTGTTTTACTGGTGATAATTTAAAAAAAAGACTGTTTGATTTAGATCATTTAATGGACTTCTTTGTTAATTTTGAAGTTAATGTATATTTTAGTCTATTTTTTCTTACTTTTAACAAAGGTGCATAGGTACAGACACACACAAATCACAAAGTTGCCTGACTGCTTATTACATCTTTTTAGGAACATGTTGGTGTATCTTTATTCTGGAGAACCTTTCACAGTTCAGTGATGGAAAATAGTTTGCACTTAATTTGTACATGTACTAATTTTAGATTAAACATAGCCACATAAATCATGCTGAAAAATGATGCAATTAAGCCAGACCTATTTGTAAAAAGGACAACATGTGGCTGTAATTATAATGGCTAAGCATTCAGTAACACATTGACTTATTAGTGTGCTAAGAGGAGTTTGTGCAACATGCTGAGTAAGTCTTTACAGGAATAAATCTTAATATTTCCCCAAAAGGTATTAAAAACAACCCTCTGTTGCATTTCTGATCAACTTCCACAGTGATTTGCTTTTTCCAAACAGTGGCTTTTGTTGTAAGCATGACATTAAGCGTTCTCTGTATCTCCTGCTGTGGTGTGAGGGAGGTGAAGTTACTCAGCTGGCTTCCTTTCAGAGCAGAACTATTGTCCAAGAATGACTGAATGACTGGCATATGCATCAAAGCTCTAAAATATATGTTTCAGGTGACCAATAATCTCTAAAGATTTACACTTCACAATGCTGCTGCAGTTTATACGAGGATTTAGATTTCCCAGCACATTTCTAAACCCTAAAAGAGCAGTAGAATGATACAAATTTTTTTGGTTGGAAAAAATGTCTAAGATCACTGAGTCCAACCATTGACATAACACCACCATGGTCATTAAACCGTGTCCCCAGTCCATAGCCTTCACTGAAACAACCTCTGATAAAGGCTGACTACCAGTACACATGCATTCCTGGGTACCACTCCATGACCACAAAGACCTGCACTCACAGTGACCCTGTGCCAGAGAACAAGATAAATTTTAAATCTTTTTGGCCATTTATAGCCAAACTTGATTCACCACCTATATCTGAGCTGCAGAGTCCACACAATTGTGTAAGCGCCCTTCCTTCATGCTGCCTATAGCTCATGCTTCATCTTGTGATGACTGGATATGCAGGAAGGATTCATAGAATCATAGAATCATAGAATGGTCTAGGTTGGAAGAGACCTCAAAGATCATCCAGTTCCAACCCCCCGCCATAGGCAGGGACACCTCCCACTAGATCAGGACGTTCAAGACCTCATTGAGCCTGGCCTTGAACACACTCTTGAGACATCCCTGTCAGGGTAAGTGGGACAGACAAGAGTATCCTAGAAAGATGAAGCAAGCCAACCCATCTAGGATGTTTCCTGAGGCGTGGACCAGCAGTGGTGCAAATTCTAACCTCCACCATCACAAAAAGGCACTACAAACTCAGCTCCATGGAGGTGAATTTGGGATCAGATGAAAGCTCAGGATAGAGATTCAAATATGAATTTAAAAAGTGACACACATCAAATTCCTTGTAGAAAGAATGGGTAGACAGTAGGCCTGTTAGCATCTCCTTTACATTCAAATGTTCATGTGTGGTAGGTATGAAAGGATATGTGAGAACCTTAGGACCCAATACCATCAGGCGCCCCAGTGATGGTAAGACTATTTACATCCCAGCCATGGAAGCCTGGCTGCCTCAGACAAGAAGGATTTAATTTCTCGTTAATCTTTCATTCTCATTTTTCCTTAAGGATGCTGTAGATGGTATTCTAGGAGAATGATACAGCGCTGCCTATTGCCTATGGAGCACTTAAAGATAAAACTAAAACTATATGTAAATTAATTTATATTGCCTTTAAATCCCTAATCCTCCTTATTTGTTGCTTTATTCAGGAAATAACTAACAGGAAAAAGTTATTTTCATAGTTGCATGCCTTCCACTGAACTAGATCAGAAGAATCTCTCTCATCTCCAAAGTACTCATTTCCTTCAGAATCGAGACACTGAGTCAGTTGTTTCTTCAGTTTCAGTGACCTTTCTTCCCCTGCTAGCTGGGGGGCTCACATTTTTTTCACAGGGGAAGATGTAATATAAACATAATCAGCCCTTTCACATCATGTAGGTCTTCATTTCAGCAAGAGCTTCCTTACTTTGAGATTTTTTCCCCTGATATGCTCCCACTAAACTAAGATTAATCCATGAGAAGGAAGAAAAAAAAATGAAAGGACCTTAAATGCTATCTTGCATTCAAACATCACTGAAAGTGCACCTGTGTCTTGTCATTTCAAAATTAATATAAGGCAAGGTATGTGATCCCTTCTGCTAATTAACTCAGCCCTCTCAGATTCCCCTTTCCCCTCACACTAATTAGCACAGAAAAGTCCTCATGCAGACAAACAGACAAAATAGCCACAGGACTCCCTTGTTGAGCAAAGCACTTGCAGGAGCAGAAGGGGCAAAGCTCAGTGTCAGTAATTTTAAACACCTGACTGCCTGAAGCATGCAGGTGTGGGAAAAATGGTGCTGAAGTGATGCAAGCCTTTAAAAATGCCTGGAAATTAAAAATCCTCATTAGTCATATGAATAATTTATCAGCTGCCCCACAGGGTGGGGAGGGGACACTTTTGTGTCTGCCTGACTAGCAATGAAAATGGTTACCAATAAAAAAAGGGAGGGAGGAGCAAAAAGTTTCTGAGAAATGGAAATTTGCTCTCAAAGCGTGGCCATTTCTTGCCAGAGCTTTTACAGATATCATAAAGAGACCAGTCATAGAGGCAGAAGGTATTCCTTCCAAGGGAGAAAAAGAATTGCTCTGAGAAGTTAATGTACTTTAAAGAACTGCTCTGACTTTAATCCACCTCTTATTTGGTTTAAGTAACAGGTACGGTGTCTGCAGAACTTTTTGGAAAAAAAAAAATATCCAGTATTAGTGGTTAAACATTCTCTCAGATTTTAAATTAACTTGAGGAAGTTTGAAAGTACTGTAAGGAATAAATGTTGCATTTAATCTTTCAAAGCACAAACTGTAGCATTACTGTTATCTTCCCTTGCCAAGAGTAAGAGGCATACCTGTTTTTAGGCACCCAGCAGTGCTTCTTGGAAGAGCAATGAAAGAGTGAATGGCAAAAGCCTGCCAAATGGAAAATCAAAGCTATACCTGCAAGCTGCAATACAGTTCTAGGAATCCCTTCAGATTTTTCCTTTTCATGTGTTTGAAAGTTTTCAAAATGCTGGCGTGGTTCCTTAAAATTGTTTTTACTTCTTAAGCCTAACCAACTCGGAGGGATGGGAGAGAGGAAAAGAGGGAGTAAAGATGGGGTTAAACACCAAAGGCGGGGGGGGAAAAAAAAAAAAGTGAAAGAAGCAGCATTAAATGCAATTTCATTGTACCAAAGCAATCTCTTCAGAGAAAGAGAGCCTTAAAATGCAGGAAATCTGTCTAACCCTCTAACTATTCCCACTCAAGTTGCCCTGCAGTCACAGATGTTACTGATTCAGTTAGATAGCAATTCCAAGCTCCTAAAACAGATTCCAAGTGAGAAAATAGGAAAAGTCCTTGGTTGTTATTAGATATGGATTCTGAAGTAAGAAGAAGTATGGGCAGGGAGGAATTTGTGGCCTGGATTAGAGGTTCCACGGTAATTAAAGAGCAATGACAAATGGCATCTCAGCTGACCTATTGAACATGAAGCCGCAAGGTTGGGAGCTCAGGCTGCAGAGAACATTTCCAGGGAAATGTGTCAGGGATTTTTCCCCTTGCTGTGATTTACTGAAACGTTTAACAGGAATGAAGCCCATGCAAGTCTCTGAAAATGGAAGGATGGCCTACAGAGATTAGATGAAAAACTGGAGAGTTTAGCAGGGCATGCTAAAAGCCTTGTAAATGATGTATTTAACTGTGCAATTAAACTCAATAGCAGGGGAATAATTTATTGCATCATTGCAAAAAAGCTGGAGGAAAGTTATCGCTTCCTAAGAGACTGAATAGAGGACATCCCTCAGGTGTGCCCAGCAGCTTTCAAATGTTTAACAATTGGTCTAGCAAGGTGGGAAATAAAAAGAGAGGCACCACCTGTAGCTTGTGAGAATAACAGTAAAAATAAATTAAATTGTAAGTCCTGCTGTGGTGTGTTTCAAATAAGCAAGTGAATAGGCCCTTGGGTGGATGATGGATGAGGTGTTACAAAGCTTTCTTGTGCTTGACCATCAGAAGTGGTCCCACCTCACATGGAGAGCTTTGGGGAGAGCAGGCAGATAATGAGGAGGTGCTAAACAAGAAGTCCAGGCAGACTGGGTGTTCGAAAAACTCGCTGGATCACACATGACTTGTGCTAATGCTGGATGGACAGAAGGACCTGGGGAGTGGCCCTGTTCCTCCAGCTGGTTCTGTGTGTGTGCCCTTCCTGCCAGCTGAATTACTGAATTGCTTTAGGGAGCAGAGGAAAAGGAGAGGGGTCCCTGGTCTCAGGCTGCCAAATGCTCATGCAGAGATGAGAATATCAAAGATGGGCATCATCTCTGGACACAGCCCTAAGTTCTATCTGCACAGTGAGGACAAAAGCTCTGCACATCACAACATACTGATAGGCCCACAACCCCATCCTGTGCTAAATTCTTGTCCCACTTTATGACTTCAATAGCTGAAGAGGGTTGTTTTGCAAGACGCTTTAGATTAAGTTTTCGGTTTGTTTTCATAAAAGGTTAAACATGAGTTTTGGTGCTCTGGCAATTAGCTAGATTCACAGTCCAACTGGAATAACCACCTGGCAACAAAATGATTCTCCTGCACAGCAAAGCAAATTAATGTGACCAGCCAATAAATCAAGCGGCAGAATGTGGCCCCTTCCACCCAGCTCCACAGCCCATGCCATCAGGCCTCCTCCAAAGCTGTTGCATACAGATGGTTTTTTACATCGTGCCCAGAAGGGTCAGTAATATTTGGGCTGTTTCACACCAATGGGGCCAGGGCCAGGCTCTGAAGCCAACAGGCATCTGCAAAATGTGCTGTTGGCAGCTCTTGCCCTTCTCCAGTCAGAGTATTTCAGCTGGGGTAATCCCAGTCCTGTAACAGTGACGGCAAGCAGGCACTTGAACTCATCCAGAGTGATGGAGAGTGGTTTCCTTAGAGTTGGAGAAGCATGAGTCATGCAGTTTCCTAGCTTCAGCAGTTATGCAGCCATCTTCAAACTGGTTTGACTTAATATAAATTATTACTCAGGTGTATCTGAAGTGGAAAATCAAAATCCTGCATACAAATATTTCCATGAGTGCTGAAACAAGTCACACCTCACTCTCTGTGAATATTTTCATCAGTTTGGTCTGTGAAAACAATGCAAGGCATTTGTGCGTTTCTGTGAATGACACCAGCACTGGCAACATTGCTGTATCAGAACACTAATAGCTTAACCACTTAAAAAAATTATATGTACATGGACAGTAATGACTTTGACCAGCAATTACATTAATCAAAATGCACGGTAGACAAAATAGCTCCAAGCAGTTTTGGAGAGTTGTGGTCAGAAAGCTTGGCTGAAGTTCTTTTAAGAGAATCAGAATAACAGAACATTAGGGGACTGTAAGGGACCTTGAAAGATCACTGAGTGCAATCCCCTTCCAGGGCAGGAGATCACCTAGAGCAGGTCACACAGGAACTCATCCAGGCAGGTTTTGGAAATCTTCAGAGAAGGAGACTCCACAACCTGTCTGGGCAGTCTGTTCCAGTGTTTTGTCACCTTCAAAGTGAAAAAGGTTTCCCTTACGTTCACATGGAACCTTCTATGCTTGCACCCATTAGTCCCTGTCCTGTCATTGGGCACCTCTGAGAAGAGTCTGGCATATCTTTATAAACTTGAATGAGGTCACCCCTCAGGCTCCTCTTCTCCAAGTTAAAGAGCCCCAGCTCCCTCAGCCTTCCCTCAGAAGGGAGATGTTCCACTGCCTTCAGCATCTTTGTGGCTCTGTGCCGGACCCTTTCAAAGAGTTCCCTGAGGTCGTTCTTGAAATGGGGGGATCCAGAATGGGACACAATATCCCAGATGTGGATTTGTCAGGGCAGCGTAGAGGGATGAAGAGACAGTAGTGATGAATTGAATGTCTGTATTTCAAATCACACCATTGAGGCATCAGGACTGTATTTGCATGCTGAGGCTCAGAGGAGGAAATTCTGATAGATTGATGCCATCACAGGTAAGAGGTCATTCTCTTGACAAATAAAGACAAAAGACAAGCTTTGCTTAGGATAAATAGGTTGGGCTACAGATAGGTAGTGGCTGAGTTTCAGGCCTCATTGCCAGGAGAAGAGCATCAGACTAAATAACCCATCCTATGCTAAGGGCAAAGCAGCTTCTATACAATGTATTTTTCCTTGAGGGCAGTGAAACAGAAGTGGCAAAAAGGAAGAAAAATGAATGGAAAATTAGTCATCCTTGACTGACGAAAGACACAAGGATTGGCAAACTTCAAATGATTCAAAGTTGGGGATGTGAAAGCCCACCCAAATTTGTGCATTTAAAACAACAACAACAACAAAAGTCACCAAAATTGAGTGTTATGCTGCCAGTCTGCCTCATGAAACTCCCAGTTTTCTGATTAGGAGCTAAAAGACAGGTCTTCTCTGACATCTCACTTGCACACAACTCGATGGCCACGGGAGACAGTTTTATCCTGACTCCATGTGCTGGTTTGAACTAATTGGAGGATTTGAGTGAGAAAATTAGACTATAGGCTGAGAGATGAAAACACATGATGTCACTTCACTCACAGTTTTACTGAGAAAGAAAAAAATGTTTTAAGAGTTGTAACCCAAATATAGATAAGTCTGAGTGCTTTAGGCCTCTCTGGGCTGTGGCTGCTCTTCTTGCATTGCTCCTTTGTCCCTGCCTTTTGTAGCTAATTCTCAATAATTCCACTAACTTCTTTTCATACCGCTAACCCTCCAGCCGATCTGCTTTCGCTTATCTGCTGCATCAACAGATGGTGAGATAAGATTGGGCAAGGGGGAAAGGTGGTAGGGGTTTTCTAACCCCTCTTAGGGATTTTGATCTCTGGGAGGGGTGTAGTGTTTCTGTATTACCTTTTCACTGCATATCTCTGTAAATATCTGTTATACATTGTAAATATCTGCTTGTATATTGAGCATTGCTGTAAATATAAAGCTTTGTTTACCAACTTCCATCCATCTGAGTCCTAGCCTGAGTTATATCAAAGGGTGGTGGGGGGCAGGTAACTGCTAAACCACCACACTCCATGTGAGTTTCTTCCCTTGTCTTTAGGCACACCAAAGCAGATCTCTAACAACTTCTGAAGTATCAATAACACATTTTAAAATATTGATGTGCAATAAGAGTTGGATTTCTGCAGGGAAAAAGCTCTGCCAGAATAATCAGTTAGAATCCTGCTAATTGAAAGCTCAATGCAAAATTCAAGCAGAAGCATAGTGCATGGTCACACGTTAAGGTAATGAGGAGGAAACACAGAAGCTTCAGAGGACGTGGGGAGAACATATCCTGGACGTCAGATACATTGAGAGCATACGCCTGTGGAGCTGTCCATCTTTAAGGATATCAGAGCCCTGGTACAGGCTGCCCCTAGAGGTTGCAGTGTCTCTTTCTATGGAGAGATTCCAGACACTGTTGAACATGGTCCCGGGTGACCTGCTCTGGTTAACCCTGCTTTAGGAGGGGGGTTGGACTAGATGATCTCCAGATGCCCCTTCTAACCCCTAGCATGTTGGGACTTCCTGAAGTGGATTTTAATAATTACATGCACCTTCAACAAGGACCCACATTGTTAGTGATTTTTCCAAATCAGCATTCCTATCTCCAAAAGCTAAGCATACCCAAAGTCAAATTCAAGCAGTAAGTCACATCCTGAAGATGAGAATTCTGAGATGATTTAATGTTGCTGGGATGTCCCAGAAGAAACTTGGATCTATGATACTTTCTACAACCCCAGTGGGAGGACATGAAGTAGTTCTCTCACCCTTTAGGTGGAGAAATGAACTGCATGGTGATGAAATGTGATCTTGAATCATTCCCAGCTATTAAGGTGTGATTCAACATCTACCATCACATAGGAAAAACCCTACAATTTTCTGAGCATAGGTCTTGAAACTGGCCATGATTTTTGGTATCTTTCACCAAAAATAAACAGACCAATTCACATAATATTCCAGACATTGTTAATTCAAGAAATATTACTGAATTAATTTTATATAAGTTTAATAACTTATTAATAACTATTAATTTATGGTGAGTGACCTGCCATAAATTAGGTAGTACTGGCCTAGAAGACGATTTGGGATATACAGGGTAATTTACATAACAGATTGTGTCATGCCTCTGTCTTCTCTGCTTCTCTTAATTTATTCATGTGAAAAGCCAAGCAGATAATGGAAAAAGTAATTAATAGATTTGGCTTGAAAAATGTTTTGATATTAGTGCATATTTTATTAATACAAACTATCTGTCCAACTCCAGGAGCTGGATGAATAATGGGTTGAAAATACTTGCACTTACTGGAGATATAGCATGAAATTCATTGCATCAATCTTCTGTCAGATACCTCTTAGGCAGTTTAGCAACGTCGATAATACCAAAGGAAACACAGGAGAGAGAATGAGACATGCAACAGTCGTGCCCCACTATGTGATCTTGTGAAAAAACCAGACTGCTACAGGAAAGCCAACTTCTCAGCTGTAGAATGATCCCTGGCTAGGGACCAGGTTGGCCACACAGATAAACATGAGACAAAGTGACATAGCAAGGTTGGCTGGAAGTTCCCTTCTGGCAGCAGTGATTTACCTGCAGTACCACAGGTACTGGTGACAGCCCAAGGCACCAATTCCACACAGACTTGTACAGGAAGGGAAAATTGTGCAGGCAGCAAGAGCTGTCTGTGACTTGTGCCTTTCCAACAAGGGAATTCTTCCTGTGGTGCACACACAGAATATGGTGTGAGAGAACAAATACAAAGAATCTGACACTGTTAGTGGTTGTTTATTACCTATTTACTAGCAGGTCGTGGCAGACCTGCAGGCTATGCTAAAGAGACTGTCACCTCCTAAAATTACCGAGTCTTTCAATTCCAGTTACTGAGCTTCAAAATATTCTACCTTGCATTGGTCAGTCTGGCAACCAGATTAGCGTCTTTGCTGCTGCTGAGGAAGTAACTCACTGTTGGATGAGAATGAGCTATGCACCCAGAAAGTGAGTGTATGAACCTCAAAGACTGCCTGAGCATCTTAGCTACCTGCATTGTGTAGCTGCGGTTAAGGTAAGCAATGCAAAAAACACAGACGACTATTCCAGAATAATACTTGAAAACAAGCAAAGAAACTCATCTGACCACTAAAAAAATCTAGGAATACAAAATATACAGTAGTTTCTGAATAATCTCTATTGAGCCAGCAGCTGATGGCAAATGATCCCGCTCAGAAATATTTTGATTTTTCCTTGCAAACTGATGAAATGGCTGGTGAGGTTTGTCGAGTAATAGTTACTTCCCTTTTGCTCTATTGCTCTCATGACTGCCAAGTCTCTTCTCCCTTTCCAAAAATGGCTTTCTTCAAATGAATTTGTGTGTTTTCAAGGCCCCAGGATCTTTTCCTGGCCTGTCCCTAAGCCGTATGAACAGAAAGCATGAAGAGCTCATTTGATCAAAACAAGAGCACAAGTGAGTGTGACAAACAACAAGCAGGACAAGAGGCAGACTGTGAAACCAAAGCAAATGAAATAAGATCACGTAGCTGAATAAATGAGATGGTCTTTGTTTCCAAATTTTATCGAGGCTGTGCTTTCAAATGAGGTTACAGAGAATAGATAGTAATGCCAACCTACACACCACTGCTTATAGGCACAGCAGAAAGCTGGCCATGGAAAGATCACTGGAAGAGAGGAGAGGAGTGGCTAGGCTAGATTTCTGGGAATGTGGAGGACCCTGTATCTGGTGTAATGAGCGCACTAGAGCTAGATTAGGTCTGCAGAGGCATATCCACAGGAACCCAGCTGTTTGGAAAAAAGACTTTTTTGATAAGGTCCAGCTTTCAGTCACCCTACAAACACTCCAAATCCCATCCTTTCACCAGCACCTTCTAATGCAGATGATGGTTAGGATTAAAAAAAAAAAGAAAAGGAAAGGAAATAAATGGTCTGCAGTTGATTTCTCCATAGTAGATGAACCCCAAGCAAAATATCTACACAGACAGCATGAGACAGGTCAAATTCTGCTGATAAGTGATCACAGAAAATAAGAGGATTGTTGTTAATTTTAACACAGGCTGTTTTGTGAGGGAAAAGGTCTTTCCAGATCTCTTGCAGAACTTCACAGAGCAACTTATCTGTTCTTAGTGGAGTGATTCAATTTGTTGTAGTGCATTGCTGATCCAAAGCCAGAACTTTGCTAACCCTAAGAGTTGCATGATTAATAACCTCTTACTCCAGCAAACTGCTGGTTTGCACTCTTCAACAGAACTTTCCCCTTTGCAAAACTTGGTCTAATGTTTGCTGCAGAACTTTGTGTTCTGCATAGGATTCTACTTCAGGGAAATTATATTTCCAGTTTCTCTATCTTCTCTGTGCAAACAAACAAGGAAACCTGATTTTCTTTTAATTCCATGTAGATCCCATTTCAAGTATCATCAAGAAAGCAATGTCCTACAGCTTGCTCTGTGATTTATCACTGCCCCTTTCAGAACAATTTCTATTTATGCATTCATTTATCGTGTCTCTTGGAGTAATATTTTTGGCAAAGTTACCTGACAATGTAGTGTGTGTCCCAATTCTCCCTCCATCAGAAAACATTTAGCAGAACTGCCTTTTAATAACAACACTGCCTTTTAATTTTCTAAAATGAGAATGTGGACTGGACCACTTTACTCAGCTTTTCCTGTGATTAATGGGAACACTCTTCTGTACACAGAGAATGGAGCTGCAAGCATTCTGGCCTGAAACAATTCCAACATAAAGTTTCAAGCATTGAAAAAAAAAAACCAAAAAATAACCCAAACATAAAACACCAAAGCAAAAAAAAACCCAAACAAAACAAACAAACAACAAAAACCCCAAAGTTGGAATGCATTGTTTTAAGGTAGACTCAGGGTGAATTGAAAGATAAGACAGTGGAAAGGTGGAGGAAGAGATTCTGTTGGAAACAAGGCTGTTTACAAGAACCAAGTCAGTGCCTGATCTTATGTATTGCTTGGATAAGAAGAGAGGAAGTAAAGAAACATTGTGCTGATAATATAAATGGATGATTCTGCTGTACTGCTGTCTTTCATCACAAACAAATGACATAGGCCAATAGTTAAACATCATCTATTTTAATTAGCATTTAAAGTATTTAGTTATCTATATACTGAGTAACTGCAACAAAATTTTGTCAGGCTGGAATGCAAAAGTTGGGGGGGAGGTTTTGCAAGGAAAAGCAATCTGATCTGTACTTGGTGTTGTGGCCTCCTTTTAGATACGTGCTGAATTCCAGATGACATTTCAAAAGAAAAAGGGGGGAAAATAAACCAAATGATGTGAAGGGTTTGGTCCTCAACTTTTCAGTAATACATACAGGGGCCAAAGCAACCTGCACACTAGCACAAAGGTCATCACCACACAACTGCTCTGGTCAAGCAATTCGGGAACTGATTTATAAATGTCTACGAGCTTCCCCAGCATACTCATTGTTTGAAATATGAGTTATTAGACACTTTATTTGCTAGACCATTAATAAATACTTCACAAGTAAGCAAAACCATCAGTGCCCAGCATTGTAATGAGGACTTTTGGGGGGTGGTATAGGATTATGTTGGCCTATGGCTGGCTGAGTTGAACTTTGCTATAAATGTTTGCAATACCAGATCTGATGCTAGCAGTGGTGTAAAGTCATCCCTGCTTGACAGCAAAACTGTCAATTTGTTATAGTTCAAGCTTAATAAGGAGGTGGCTTTTGGCCCAGTTACAATTTAAAAAGTGAGCCCAGCACACTGCACAGTGGTAGGGCTTCATTGACAGTTGAAAAGACCATAAGACTACTGTTTCCTGGAAACGGCATAATCTTGAGGAACTTAGGTTTCTGATTAACAACAGAACTAGATGTTTAACCTGACATTGTGAAAATAAAGTGAAGTTTTAGTAGAATGAAAGTCAAGTTGCGATTGCTGATGCTGAGTTCATCTCCACAGTCTGCTCTAAGGAAAGAGGTCCAATGGTATTTGCAGTCTCATCTTTAACCTCCCTAGGATCCAGGCAAATGGCTGTGAGCATGGCTTAAAAGGGTAAGAGTTACAGAGTCCTATGGCATTTCTTATAGAAATCAAAGACAATCACAAATATCAGAAAGATTTTTGGTCTCTGAAAGCAAAGACATGAAAAATAATGGTATAACTTATGTGATTTCCTAGCTTTAGATTACAACATGAAATTGCACCTCAAGAGTAAGGATGCCCATTTTGCTTTGATGTAGTGAAGGAGCTTGTATAGCACTCATTCTAGCCCCAGGTTTCACTCTAAGAAGATGGTGTTTGGAGGACTTTCAGCTTGCGGTACTGCCCTATTAACTGAAGCACTGGCTCCAATGTTTCTTCTGGTGAAGGATAAGAACCACAGCCAAGTGGCTGTCCTCAAAGCTCCTCTAGAGCAGGCATGCTCCCCTCCTTGAATACAGAGCTTCCAAAATGCTCACAGCACTAACATCATAAAGCGAGATATTCAATATGCACCCAGGAACATGTCCTCTCCCTCACACAGCTGCTCTGGATCTGGACATGAACCCCTCCACACTTTGTACTTGGGACTCCAGTGGAAGGTTACAAACAGTGCTCTCAGCACTGCTCCATGGCTCTGTCAGCCCTGGCAGGACCTGGAGAACTGCCTTTATAGCTTGATGATTCAATTTTGACCAGATTGCTTAACCCTACTTTTCACAGTGAGCTCCCTAAGTAAAGCCAAATTTTCAACAAGCCTAGAAAAAGCCTGAACTGCTGTTCTGAGTGCAAGCCTGCTCTGAACAGCTTACCAGTTGTAGAGTTATTGAAAATGTTTACACACATTATTTTATTGCAGGAATATACACAACTGTGTCTTTATTGATTGCTTTCCTAGTTGCAGAATTGTTTCACTGCTTTAAACCCCTCAGTTCACCCTGCAACCTTCCCAGCTCTATCATGCACCATTTAATGCTGTTCTAATATTAGCAAACCTTTGTTTCCACAACCTGAATTTTCCATATTTTCATCCATGTGGCCAGCAGAAAACTCATGGCCAAATAACAATGAGCTCATCTCGTCTCGAATGCTCATGCAGCAGTGCCAGGTGAACAAATTGCCTATTATTAGACCTTTTTATGCACTAAGAGCTTTTGTTCCCTACTTGCCTGTCTTAACACCTGCTGTTGCAATGTATATCAACTTTCAGAACATCATTCTCTCTAGTAACAGAATATAAAATGTATTAAGGGATTGCTCATACAGAAAGTGATTACATTTTGTACAGGGAGCTTTGTCAAGCAAAAAGCAACAAAAAAGAGGCATGGTGATGGGACTGGAGTACTTAGGAGTATACACCAAAAAATCAACAGAACAAAGTTAGACATTCAGCCATGGGAAATTCATTCAGTGGCACTCAGGAAAATACTAATAGTTGTGAGAAATGAATTTGTATTAGTAGTAGTAGTAATAGGAATTTTTTTCCCTTCAGTGAGTTTCACACAAATATAGAGTGTTTGACTGGTGTGTGAAAGTGTTGATGGGATTGTGTGGGTTGGGCATATGGAAAAGGTGTAACCCAAACCCAGCAGCTTAAAAAACACATATATAGATATTTAAAAATATTTAGTTGTGTGATCCAAGTGTTAGAGAAAGAAATTATAATTAACAGGTTATAAGGTATGTTATGAGGTCAAGCTTTTACTGGAACAAGAAGAGTCATCGTTCATGGTGCAGAAATGGACTGTCATCCTTATCTGAGGTGGCTTTTTTCCCTTTTTCTGCCTTTTATATTCTTCTTCTGTTCAGTAAAATCACAATTAAGCAGTTGCTTTTGCAGTCATGAAACAGAGAGCTGGAGAGAGCAGCCTGATCTGCAAGTGAATGCTCCGCAACCACCTGGAGTGGGCAAAATTCCTGCCTAGGGCTGAATCACTTCCACCTCTCACCAGTCCAGAAGCCCATCTATAATAAAAGAAAACTCCCTACTATCCACTTCTCACCTGCCACATCTATTTGGATTGCAAACATTTCAGGCCAGGAACTGTCTCTCACCCTGTGTTTGTACAATGCATAGCACGTGGGGAATCCAGGCTCGATGGGGCTGTCACAGGAGTGTGCTGCACACAGTAAATGACGCAGCCAGCCATGAGCACGAGCATGAGCAGTGAAACTCAGAACTGTTTTTTACCTCTCTTTACTATGCAATAAATTCTGACTTTGTTTTAATATCACTATCAGAAAGAGCCAAAGGCTGGCTCCTACAAAACTAGAGTCTAGGTGTTAGATTACTTATTAAATATCCAAATAGTAAGGATTTGGGTTTTTTTCCAAACATGCAAAAAATTATTCCCTATATATGTCAGGCTTTCTAACAAACCTTTCTTTACTCTTCCTTCCCTAATCACAGGCTACAAGGACATGCATGCATTGCATGTTCTTTATGGGACACATATCATCAGGCTTGCACAGAAATTCTTGTGTGGTTCTGGCTGCATTTGGATTTTATCATGCTCAAACTGAAATTGAGAGGAGCGAGGATTCATTATTGACTTCTCTTGCTGCCCATTTTAAAAATATGAGTTGTCCTCACCTGTCAAAAATAGGGAAAAAATATTACTTACAAGAAACAGGAGGATACAGAGCAGTCTCTGCTAAAGAAGGAAACGTTCTGCAGAAGTTAGTTCAAATCCATCTGCTAAAATAGGAAAGAAGCAGCAAAGTTTTTAAAACATGCACATCAGATTTAAATTCGAGGGGAAAAAAAAAACAAACTCTTTTTGGACCATAACTAAGGAATGGGTACATTAGACCCTCTGTTACACCACTAATGGTGAAAAAGAAATCTGAAAGCAGAAAGTGTTCATCAGAGTAATTTTAACTTACTTTGTTACCTCTAGCTGTTGTGAGCTTGTGCCTTGGCTGCCCTTTGTGTCCCCGGCCAAACACCTCATGCTGTGGCAGGAGAGACAAGTCCACAACAGGTCATCCAGGGACTCTCATATAGCTTTAGGTTAAGGTGCCTTTGCACTAACTTTGTCCTGCCAAGAGATAAAAACAGTTGTGGGTTTGAGGGCATGATACAGCCAAACCACCTCTTTCAAAACTGAGCAAAGATTAGTTCACAAATCACCAGTTCAGTCCTCCAGCAGGAAAATGCTCTGCTCTCACAAGAGTCTACACAAAAGGTACTAATGTTACCTTTGATAAAGATACATATGTATACCTCCTTTCACCAATAATAGCCACAGCTCTTAACAAAGGCCAACATAAACACACCACACACCCCCCAAAAAAATTCTGATTAAAGGAAAAGCAAAAAAATTTAAAAAAAAAAAGGAAGGAGCCAAATAAAAAGTAGAGCTCAGCTTGGGGAAAGCAAAAGGAAGAAGTTTTACTTAGGTAGCCTTGAGTTTTCTTGAGCTATGATGTTTATCTGAGAGCTCACACAATAAGAAAAAAAATGTTTGGAACAAACCAATCTCCCGTAGAAAAATCTGGTGAGTGCACGACACGAAGGCTTGCTGTGAGACATAATAATCCTTATCTCATGTGTGAGATTTATTCTGAGCAATTGTTGTTACACCTCTGAACATAAACATAAAACACATATGAAAGCTAACAGGCAGGACAATGCACTCATACAGATCATTCCAAAGAGATATGACATGGTCCCTTGTATCAGATGGCCAAGCACACCTTTCTTTTAAGATCTCTTAACACTCCGTATATCCATCAGCATAAAAGTGACGTCTCTGCCTCTGGTCTTGCATGCTAGTATCACATGGCCGCTGTAAAAGAGGTTCAAGGGGCTCATGAATCTGCCTCAGCCACCAAAAATAAACAAATCTGGAACTCATTAATCTTCACACGGCAGTGTTTTGGCACACAGAGGAAAAGGAGTTATCAAGACTAAATTCAGAAAGGTTGATATATGTATCTCCATCTCAAAATGTCTGTTAAACTGCCAACATACTTCACATAGTCCCTGTGAGGTTTGTATTTTTTCCTGCATTGTTTAAGCTGTCAAATGTTAATGTGTTTCTGGCTTAATTTATTACACTGATATGACAAGTTATGAGCAAATGTATTCTTGTTTACTACTGTTAATATTTTGGTTATACTCATTAAGAGCAGTTTTAAGATTAGTCTTTTTTGTTGTTTTGCATAGTGGAAAAGAAGCAAAAGTCATTAGCAAGGGCTGATCCCACTTCAGCCTGCTGCACAGGTGTTCAAACTGGAGTTCCCCAATTAACTCTTGGAGCATCACCACAGATCAGGACAAATTATCTTAAGAGAGCATCCCAGAGCCATCCTGATTGATGAACTATCCTTCTGCTCATGGGATATTACCCGAATGTGAGAAATGGACACTTCCACCATGTGAAATTCCAGAATGTGCTCCTAAACAGGTAGAGTGGCTTTCTTCCTTTGCTTGAGGTTGAGATGCATGTAATTTTCTCAAATTCTAGTAGTCACCCTGCCCAGCCTCAGTAGCTTTTTGTCATATTTTGGCCTCTTTGGCCCCTTTAGCCTCTTAAAAGAACTCATTTAGTTGGAAAAGAGATGGAGAGTGATGCCGTGGTCAATGTGTGAAGATCTCAGCACTGCCTGGAGTACACAACACAAGGTCAATATATTCCCCAGGGACACCTGGAGATGTTCATAGAGCTCACCACAGTCTTGCAGTATCTACCTCAATTTCAAAAGAGTCTGCTTCTTTGTCATTTGCTACAAACTCGTGCTCAGAGGTAATCAGAAGCTCTTTAGCAGCTCATTTCATCAGTCATTAAGTCAGAGATGCCCGTATGGAGCTAATAGCACCTGCCAGCTCAGATGTCTTTAGGAAGATGTTTGTGTGAATTGTGCTTATTAGCTCCTTCCCTAACAATATACCATAAGCAAATTTTCTCACTTGCCAGTACCACAACAATAGGCTGACGGATAATGAATTCATTGCCTTGCCCTTACTACTACTTCTCTTTCTTAGCAAATATACATTTTCCCAAACAACCATGTCTGTTTGTTGGCAGAACGTAGAACATCTTTATACATATATGGCACCATGATGAGCACTTATAATGTCAGGCTGTCATTCACACAGCATGATGTGACATGACATAGCTCAGTCACAGACCCTATTGTGACACAAATTCAGAAGTAGACTTGGATGGAGATATCTAATTCTGGCACAGGAATTACTTTAATATTCCAAAGTTTGTTTTCATTCTGATTTGGAAGGAAAAGAAGAAAATCTAGAACGTTTGAACATGCTGTCAAGCTGCCCATCAGCTTAGATTCCTATGACTCTTTCACTTTACATTCAACCAGCTACCAAGCTTGCTAAGATTCTCACAGAATGTGTCCAAGTAGCTCTCTGGGAAATCAACATCTACCTGGGCAGGAGCAAGACTCCTGACACATAAGACTTCTCCAATCTGAGGGCATCCACCTTCATGTCCAGAAAGGGAATTATACAATTTTGTGACAATTTTGGGTGTGACCCAACGCACACCCAGGACAGTGGGAGAATTCTTGTTACCTACAGTTGCCTTTGGGTCAACAGGTTACATTGACTTGCAGAAGTTGCTACATATTACAATTATAATAAATTGTCTATGAAGTCTTAGCTCAGAAGTACTCATCTGGCAGGATTTCTTAGTAGTCAATTTCAGATTTTTCTCCTCCAGTAGCTGATTGAGGCAGATGGTTTGATTCATTGTGGCTACAGAAAGAGCTAAGACAATTCTGGGGCCATGCCTGCAAAGTCTTCACACCAAGGCTCAAGAACAGGATTGCTCTCCTCCTGCTGTAACATTCAACAGCTGTCTCTGCCTGAAGACTGGTGAAATGGAGAAGGTAGCAAAGAACAAACATCAAGCAAAGACTTCTGCAGAAGCGGGTGATCTGGACCTAATGGCCTGGAGCAGGCTCTTCCCATTGCAGCTCACAGTTCATGAGGTGCAGGGGAGGGATTTTGTTAACTTGGCCACTTATTCCACTGCATTATCAGGAATGTGTTTTATAATCATGAAATGCCTTGTGGTCATGTCTCTTCAGAGTATCCCAGAATGTGCTTATCCCAAGGACAACAAGAAAACCAGGAAATGATTATGGCATAGGAGGCCTTTTTCATGGTATTCCTCAGGTGAGGAATGGCAGATGAACTTTTGCTCTTACTTCTGTCCAAATGTGGCATAGGAATAACATGGGTATAGGTTTGATTAAAGAGATTTGTTTTTTAACACAGGCCCCCTTTTGGAAACACACAAATAAGAGCTCTGTTATTTATCACTATACCACTACATGTTCAGTATTGAAGGCCAGGTTGGATGAGGCCTTGAGCAACATGGTCTAGTGGAAGGAGTCCTTGCCCATAGACAGGTGTTTGGAACTAGATGATCTCTGAGGTCCCTTCCAACCTAAACCATTCTATGAATCTATTATTGTATTACAGCACTGCCTATATATTTCTATATGCACACAGATCAGCAATACTAACACATCTGATCACCTGTCAGATACAAATAATTTTTTTTGTTTGTTTGGGTTTTTTTTTTGTTTTTCATCCCAGTTCTCTAGGATGCAGTCTGAAACAGGATCACATGCCTTGTTGTTACAAACCAGTCCAGCCACCCTGAGAAAACATGCCAATGCACAGAAGTAGTTTAAATATATAGTCTGTCATGGACATACAAATTTAATCTGGATTTTTTTTGTTTGGGTTTTTTTTATCTTGAAAGCAGAGATAGGGTACCTGGGAAGGTGGGTTGAGCTCCCATCCCTGGAGATATTCGAGGTGAGGCTCAACAGGGTTCTGGGCAACCTGATCTAGTTGACGATGTCTCTGCTGACTGCATGGCGGGGCTAGACTAGATGGCCTTCAGAGGTCCCTTCCAGCCCTTGTATGATTCTATATCCCAACATACAGGTAACACAGATTTCCAGATTAGGGCGATGAGGAAATCAGGCTACAAAATTCTGCTTAACTTGAAGAGGCAGTATTCTTCTCTCAGTGGCTTGAAGTAAATTATTGGTACAGCTTTCCTTCATTTTCACTTCACCACCATTGTCTGAACTGACCTACAATGCTGACATTCCTTCAGGCCACACATGCTTTTCCCATTTTTTTTTTAAATTTTTTTTTTTAATGCTTCCTGACATTTTTATCTCCTGGGTCACACCCCACTCCACTGAGTATTCGAGCAAATCAATAAAAGTACTTAAATAAAACCCTTGCAAGACATGGGCCCATTGCTTTCGTCAGTCAGCTCTACTCACATTTGACTGTTCAGTTTTGAATAGCTGGAATATGTTTTAAGGCATCAGAGCACATTGTTTCATATGCTTAGGAAAGTCAGTGATGATGGGTAGATCTCAGCCTGCATTGGAAATATAGTACCTCTCTAACAAGTTGTCAATCTCAATTAAGACATCAACATGTCAAATTAGGAAGGTGCTGCTGCACAGCCTATTGTTGAACTGCATGTCAGGTGAAATAAGCACTAATTATACACTTAGCCAAATATGTCTGTTCAATATTACTTCAAAACTAAGGTCACTGAGTTATTGTGAAGTGGTAGTTTACACTATTTTGGATCCCACCAAATGGCAGGTGGCCATACAAATATGCAACTCAGCATGTTCTGCTTGGTCCCCACAGCTGTGCTGCCAATCAGTTAAGGATGGCTGCAAGTAAATGCTAATTAGCTTCTGTTGATCTGCATATTCCAGCAGCCTCCCAGGATTCCCATTTTGATATGCAAGATTGCCAGTTGGGTATGTGATTGAATTAAGAACCAGAAAAGGTTTTATCTTCCATGCAGGAAAATGTGGGTCTGAATCCCCAGCAGAGGCTGTTATCACTCTGATTTATGTTTGGCAGTGGCTGTCATTGGAGTGGTAGCAAAGGCTCAGTGCTAGAGGGTGCTACTTCCCTTCATTTGAAGGAGAAAGAGCCTCCTAGTTAAGAGCAAACACTCACCATCTGGGGTCTGACCCACTCATGGTTTTTTACATTGGCAAAGCTTCTGCTTGTTTCCTTCCCCACTCAGGGTCCAGCAGATGCTCATCTGTAGGTTGAATGGTCCTCAAAAAATTAGACATGAGCAAAAAAACCCAGAGAAACCCAACAAAACAAACAAACAAACAAAAAAACCCCACCACACAAAGAGAGGAAGAAAATCAAAGAGCAACAAGATTTTGAGTTCATGGGGTTTTATTTTTGATTAATAAGATTGCAAAAGGCAAAACCCCAAAAGATTAGCCAATGTTGTTAATAGCCACTAATAGTTGGCTGGTTAAGTTTGCAAGGACTGCTTTGGAAAGAAATGGCAGGAAAGTTGCACTTCTGGGAGCAGAGTGTTTACATTTTGCACCTGTACTTCATAAGGGGGGAAAAAAAATTATATGATCTCATTATGTAAACATTACAATAACAATTTTCAGAAATTTTGCTTGGCTCTGCTATGAGTGAGCCTTGCTTCCCTGCAGTGAGGGAATGAGACTTCTCAGAAGCTGCTCACCACATATGCTAGCAAAACAAAATTTGTCTCATCTTGGTGATTTTGCTCTTTGCAGCTTGATCAGACTTTGGAAGAGAAATGATTATTTAATTAGCCTGCCAAATTTCTGTAGGTAGTAATCATATTGTTTCTTGACTTGAAANCCCTTTAAAAAAAAAAAAAAAAAAAAAAAAAAAAAAAAAAAAAAAAAAAGGTTGGCTTCAGACTGATGGAATCTTGTGCTCAGTCTTAAAATTCTGGGAAACTGTTCTTCCTTAGAGATTTCAGGTTATTTTCTTTTTTAAATGATGCCATTCTCCCATTCATAAACCTTGTCAGCACTCTCCCGTGAGTCACTTATGTACACAGGAGCAATAGGGCAGGTCAGTATAGTTTATAGGAGAAAGTACTAGGTGAGATTTCCCTGCACATTTCAGTAGCATATTTAATGTATAAAAATCTCCAAAACAGTATTACACTCACTGTTTTAAAAGGTACTTGTGTAGTCTCAGTGTCTAAACATCATCCTCTTCTAAAGGACATTAAAAAAAATAGCTGTATGGATTAAAATGTAACACTTCAATGTGACTCAAATATTTTATAAATTGCTTTATTTATGAAGTTGTAATAAAGTGAAAAAAATGGGGGAAATAGATTTAAAACTAAGAAATGACTGCCAAGAATTTTAAGTCATACAAGATTTGCTATTCCCTCTGCTTCATCTACAATTAGAAACTTAAAAGGAGTCTGGAGCTTAATTGTGGGAATAATCTGCAAATAGATATATTTCATATATAAATATACATATCTATATATTTTTTAATATGCATATAGAATCATAGAATGGTTTAGTTTGGAAGGGACCTCAAAGCTCATCCAGTTCTAACCCCCTGCCATAGGCAGGGACACCTCCCACTAGATCAGGTCGCTCAAGGCCTCATCCAATCTGGCCTTGAACACCTCCTGGGAGGGAACAGCCACAACCTCCCTGGGAAACCTGTGCCAGGGTCTCACCACTCTCACTGGAAAGAGCTTCCTTTTAATATCCTGTTTAAATCTCCCCTCTGCCAGTTTAAACCCATTCCCCCTTGTCTTGTCGTAACAAGACCTTGTGAGAAGTCCCTCCCCAGCCTTCCTGTAGGCCCCCTTCAGATATTGGGCCCCCCCTTCTGATACTGGGGCATATATCTGTGGCATGAAAACCAAGCTTCAGTATTTGGAGAAACAGAATCCTATATATGATGCCTTCCAATACCTGAAGGGATCCTACAGGAAAACTGGAGAGGGAATTTTTGTAAGGCTGTCCAAGAATAGAATAGAATAGAATAGAATAGAATAGAATAGAATGGAATGGAATGGAATGGAATGGAATGGAATGGA
>VWZI01001681.1:5210-79193 GCA_013396835.1 Psilopogon haemacephalus | reverse complement strand
AAAAAAAAAGATGGGGAAAAAAAGTATTAGATTCTATGACATTTTGAAAACAAAAAGTACTGGGGAAGATGGAAGGATGGAGAGCAAGATACCCTTCCTGTAACTTAAGAGCTGGCTTTCTAGTGGGAATGAACTTTTTTATATGACTAAAGGTCTATTAAAATACAGTTCTAAGGTCCAGATTTTATCTTTCTTCATCATTGCTGGTGTTTGTTTTCACAGAGCCTTGACTCACTACATAAAGCCACTACTGATCAGGGTCCCTGGAGAAGCTTGATTCTTCTATTTTATTTTTGTAGTTTTCTCTGGTGATTAATTTCTGAAGATATAATTCAACCTTTCAATTTGTAGCACATATCACATTTCACATGGCATGGGAAACAAAAATTTATTACTTTGCGAGGAGGCTTTATTCCCCCCTCACTATGTTCAATTAAATAATTTCTTTCTCAGCCAAGCAGCATTTCAGGGAAGTTTTGCTGTTTCCACAGTTTGTAGCCTGGTAAGGCTGAGACACCACAAGCCAGAAGCTTCACCAACCATGGCAAGACTTCACCACACTTCTCTCAGACAATGAATGATCCAGTATCCAAATATTTTACAGTCCCAGCATTGCCCAATTAGGTTTGACTGGGGTAGGTTGACAGAACACTGGAGAAAGCATGTTCTACTTCATTTTGTTGGTGGCTGATTTGCACCCCCATGCTGTGATGAAGTGCTGGATACCGATACACATCAAATCAAACAGCACAGAGGTAAAGCTGCATGATAGCTTAAAAAAAAAACAACAAACAAGAAACCTAGGAGAAATAAAAGAGAAATAAGTGATCCTTCAGTTCCAAGGACTTCCGTGTCTTATCTTTCCAGCAGATTGCTACAACTAGCTCAATTATTACTTTCCTGGGATGTCTTGTTTGTTTCCACCAGACGGAAGTAATACAAAATTATGTAAATCAGCTTCCTTGAAGTAAAGAATCATGGACCAGTCAATAATGTTTATGCATTAAGAAAGGGCAGCTCCTCCTGGAAGAAATAACACAGGGAGCCGATCGTAAGTAAACATTTCTAACCAGACAAAGGGCTGGTCCCTGCAGCACAATATATTATCATATTTCCACATAATTAGTTTGTTTTCCACTTGAAATCAGAAAACGATTCGACATTGCATTCTGTGCCTCAGGATGGTGCATAACAGTACAATTCTCATGTGCAGGTTCATATGTTGAATAATTAGTAAGTATTAATCTGTTGAAATTAAAGTTTGGAATATTATAGAACTCATGAATAGTGCATGGAACAATCAAGTAAATTAAACCAGAAACAGAATTTCAGAAGGCAGACAATAGCAGATGACTGCTGGCAATCTGTTTTTTAATCAGTGTGATACAAGCCAGAGGGATGAATATTGCTGCTGATTTGGGGAAATAGTGTAAAACGTTAGCAGGCACAATAAAGAAGACTTATATGTAAGCACATTTTTATTATATTTGTTAAAGAAAGGTGCTTCAAAAGGACCTGCTACCTTGGATGTATATCTGCTTCCCAGGTTGCTCGGATTGGAAAATATTCAAGTTATGAAGGGTTTGCACTGCAAGTACACTAAGGACTTAGGTAGCATCATCTCTGTCCAGGAACCAAAGCTGTAAGTTTGATTGTAGTTTTTCTAAAAATAACAATTCAATTTCTGTAAATAGCGGGCAGTATGAATCCAGTGTGGCAATTTCTTATGGAGAACAGTTATCCCTTCATTTTAAGTCCATCTTACCATTATAAAGGTGGGGTGCTTTTGTTTTTGTTTTGNGGGGGGTGGCGAGATCAGTCACAAATCCTATGAAGACTAGGTTGATTCATGCTGAAACGTATATATTCCTCCCCTTGAAGAGCAGAGCTTTAAATCGCCATGCACACTTGACTTTTTCTGTTCTGTATGATCCTGTTAAATTGGATGAGGTTTCCAGATCTATTTGAAAAATGGCCACTACAGTTAGCTGAAGCTTCAATCTTGAAAATGAATGAATGGAGCTGGTCCAGTACATTGGCTCTGGACCAGTCTTTAAAATACAGCAGAACAATGAATAACTGAATTCACAGCCAGCTGGTATCATAGTTGGGCAGTGAAAGTGTCAAAATATTAGTGACTTTTTTACATTTGTCAAAATCATTGCCAATATGGGAAGCATGGGCAGCTTGCAAATGTGAATCTTACACCAAAATAGTTTTAAAATCTTGCCTTAAGAATGTGAGTGCAGTTCCTGGTTTTCTATTGCCCATCACGGGGAAGGCAGAGGAGAATAAAATATCTTTTACTTAGAAGATAAAAGCTATTATCGATTTATCATCAAGCATCCGCTACTACTGTGGTTGAGTGGGGCTATATGCCCTGCAGTTATAATGGATCAACAAGCATCCCTGGGTCTTATTTTCTGAGTTCTAATATTAAAGTCACTTGGTCACTTCTGGAATGTAAAGTCTCCATGCAAGTATAAATTTTTTTTGTCTGTCTATCTAGATGCATGCATACACAAGGTAAAGGAGAAGGGAACAGTTTGGCCATATTTCAGTTACAGGAGAGAAAGAGAAAAATAAACATATGCTAGTGGTGTCTGACACATCTTTCTGCTCCAATAATTTGAAAAATGTTTTATTTTTAAAAGAGATTTTTGCTGGCATTCCCTGGATGTTGCAGTTGAGATATTTTCACTCTTTCTGGAAGGAAAAAAAAAAATATGCATATCTACATGACTGAATTACTCCAAAGCAACAGAGAGGAAAGTCCCTGGTCTTATGCACTGAGTTTATTCTCCAACCAGATGTTCTTTGGGATCTTTAGTGCCTACTCCCTGCTTGCACTTCCTTACCCTCATGGACACAGATCGGTTCAGGTATCAGGACTACATAAATAATCTTTCTCTTGATGACATGCATGGTAGCCCAGGACCATTCAAACCAACACCTGACTGATTTTTGGAGACCTGAATCCACTGACAATTTACTGATGAGCTCTAAAGGCCTGATGAGAAAAATGTGTGAGTAATTAACTTTGTGACCAGCTCTATTAACATCTATGAGAGCAACCACTGTGCTAATAAACTTATGAACTCTATCAGTCCACCACAGCCAGATGGGTTTGTGGAAGGACAGTGCAGAACTCCCACTGACACATCCAAGCCACAAATCAAAACATAACTATTAGAAGAACAGGACATACCTCCTGTTTTTTTTTTCTCTTCACTAAAAGAAGACTCATTTTAAAAGCAAACAAAAATATACACGTGCAGATGTGTAGTTTATACAGGCAAATTCATTACAGAGATTGAGAGAAGTTTTTCACTCCCTCTGCACCTAACTATCTAATTTATTCATTTTTGTCTGTTTGTTTTCCTTTGCAGTTATTTAGTTAAGTGAAAAATCTCTTCATAATCCTTTATTAGTTTTACACTGAAAAATGGAAACCTCTGTTATTTCCCCCAGCTCCTCTGCAACGTTGTTTCAGCAAAGTAAGGTCTGAGCTGGAAAGTTTCCCTAAGAAGATTTTCATTTCTCATCTTGTCTGATGCAAAAATAAAGAGTATGCCAAGTGCCACTGACCTTAACTCTCCTGAATCAAAAATATCTGATGTGATATGTAGAAAACTTTGATGTGTAGATATGCTAATCAGCAGAGAAATGTCAAATTTGCATACATTTCAAGTGACCCAACAATATTTACCTTAGAGCTAAGTTTCATATTTTTCTGACAATTGCAGCATTGAACAAGTGACTCATTTAGCATATCTAAGCAGCGTTATGTCACAGGGATTTACCTCAGAGTTGTTTGAAAGCATCAAAAAGATGAACATCACTGTCTGAAATTAACAACAAGCCTAATTTGATTTGACAAATGATGTTGATTTAGATAGGGTCACTAGCTATTGAAGATGCGGAGGACAAATAGTGCCTTGAAGCCTTGATAAAACTGAATATTTAAACAGTTCATTATGCAAATTTGCCCTCTACCTGTCAGTAGTGACTAAAGTATAGGGTTAGAGTGCTGGAGAGGTTCTGTGCTAAGGAGACAACTGCTATACATGTACCTGGCTCTCTTTAAAAAAACCAACTCCTTAGACAGTTACCAAGTAGGTGTGCATCAGCATCATCCTCCCCAGGTTTGGCAGTGACAAAACAGACAAAAGCTTAATTCTGGAAGGTTTCCGTGCAGAAAAGTCACCCATATCTACCTGTTCTCCTGGTAATCTCCCTGTTGCATATTCAGAGCCTCATTCCCCAACCCTTTTTTCACACGATACTCACTAGGATCCCAGTGGACTTCTGTGGAGCTATCTGTATAAAGGTTGCTGCTACTCAGGTTGAGGAATAAACTCTGGAATAGATTGCCCAGAAACAGTGAAGCAGTGAAACTCTCTGCCCAGAGATGTGCTAGATGCCCCATATTTGGAAACATTCCAGGTCAGGTTGAATAGGTCTCTGAGCAACCTGATCTAGTTGAAGATTTCCCCGCAGGATGATTGGAGTAGATGACCTTTAAAAGTTCCATCCAACCCAAACTATTCTATGATTCTAAGATACTGGATAGAAGCCTTGCAGTGCAACCAGACTTAGAGACAGGCCACAAAGGTTCAGGTTGCTTTAGAACTATGTGCAACATTTAGACGTATGCCTTCATTATCACCAACCAACATCACTTGGGCAACTAGTATCCATTAGCAACAGAAATGTTGTGTAAGATAAGCCCTTGTCTTTTGAAGGAGTACCTGAAGATGCTATTGCCCAATCAGATCAGAAGGTTTTAACTCTTGAGGGTCCATTTTGAAACATAGCAAGCATACTTTATTGCATCAACCCTGTGTTGTTCTGCACAGTTCAGAACACAAGTTGCACAAGAAGTTGTGTAGTAACTCAGAGTATTTCAGTATTCAGGAATAGTTAATATTTATTTGCTTCAAATCAGATGTGCTAATAAATACTAATTTTGAAAGCAAATCTTACAGAGTACTTCATCTATATAACAACACCTTAAAAGGTATTTTAATCCTTTTGTTCCCTATACACACACACTATGGCTGTAGAGATTTAGCATACTGGCATTTACTAGCACACTGCATGACCATGGGTCATCAGCTTTTAAAATACCACAGAGCAGAGTATGTCTGGCTATGTTATACCATACAAGTTAGATTTTTGCAAAGTGCTTTACACCATACTCTTTGTGGAGCTCAGAAAACCCATTGATGGAAGTCAGGCTGAATTTTGTTGCAGTGTGTTTAGAGAAGCATATGAAATATAATTTTTAATATTGGCAAGTAGTCCATATTGGAATAACAGATTGAAGCTATTTAATTAAATTATGGGAGAGTAACAACAGTACAGAGAGCAGGTAGAAGAGTAGCTACTCAAATTTGATCCCAGCAAAGCCCTGCATGCAGAGAACTCTGCCACCATGGGTTAGGATGCCTGTGCAGAAGACCAGCCATGTCATAAATACAGAGGGGGCTGCACCCACAGTGCCTCCATGACTACAAGTCCTGGGAACATCAGGACAGAGACTACACATGACTCAGGAGTGGCACTGCTCTTGCTCATGGTGTTCACAGTGTCCCTATCAAGAAAGAGGATTTCTTAGAGCTGTGGAACAATGGAATTGCTCATACTTGGCATACTTGGGCTAAGGGAATACAGTGGCATGCTGTGTACACATTCCCTGCCCAGGAGCTCGCTAGCACCCATGAACCTAAGCCAAAACCACCATAAACCTTTTCCTTTTCATGCTTTTATCATGCAATCTTATTGACTCATTTACATGTGTTTTGGAGTATCTGTGTTTTCTTTACCCAGGTTATCCCATCTGCCCATTGCTGGTCAGACTAATTGAGAGATGACTGTATTTACCATTTCACCGGAACTGAGAAAACATGCCTCCTGAGTAACCTTGATTTGTTTATAAACTACTCCTCTAACTCTGCTGAGCTTGTAAGTTCTTGGCTAATTACTCTCATGTCCATGAAATGGGAGAAACTCAAGTCTGCAATACATGGAAACAATTAGGGCAGTGGAGGAAAAGAGAAAAAAGAGAAAAAAAAAAAAAAAAAAAAAAGGCTTTCCCTGTAAACAGATGTCTATGCCAAGATACCCTACCTAGAGCAACTGACACGTGGTATGTTTGCAGATGGATCCACAGTAGGATCTAGCCACTTATATTTAGCATGCAGTGTTACTTGTTTTAGCTAGCCAGCTAGCAATAGGCAAGAGCTGGAAGGGGAATTAATCGATTTTGGACACAAGTGCACCAGTGTTAACACCCCTCTCATACTAGCCACATACCTTAACCCTTAACTATTACATACACAGTAGTCATTACATGAGTATCTCTTTTTTTGCTTCACAGCTAGAGAAGTGGGGAAAGCTGTCCTAGAAGAGCATGGTGATATAGTTTGTTATGTAGTTCCCTTGACGTTTTCTTCACATGTGGAAAACTAAAAAAGAAATACAGCAAAGTGTTACAGCAGGTTTCATTATGTTGGTAATTTCCCTTGCACACATTTACCGTAAACTATGGTTAACACGCATGAAGTAATTCAGCAGTCTGAAGGCCAGGAGGGATCATTTGTGCATCTTGTCAGATCCTTCTCCATGACCTGTGCCACAATTTCCCTGTGTTAGTCCACTATCTGTACTCATGCCTTCATACTGACCTCAAATAATACCAAATCTTGACATGAAGCCTGCAAGTGATGAGAAAAATCTATCCCTTTCCTAAATAAGCTGTTCAAAGCTCAGAATTAGTTACTGTACTTTACTTTCTCCCAATTTGAACACAACAATTTAAAGACCAGAATTACCTTTGGACTGCACATAACCATAAAATGGTGCAGTACTTCTGAAGCAAGACACTATTCTTCTAAGAGAAGAAAAATCACTTGAAGAGAATAAGAGCATTGAAATGTCAGACAGATTTGTTTTTGGCCTCCATCCAAAAGTAATGGCTACCTTTCTTTGACCCACAAAGCAAGGCTAGATGATCATAAGGGCCCTTTCTACCCTAATATAACCCACCATTTTGCAAGCTGTCACCTTGGGATTGTTCCTTTAACAAGGTGCTATTCAGTGTCAGAACAGGTATTTGATCTTTGCCACTTTGCATGATAGCCTCAAAATTAAGGTTTCTTTCTTATCGTAAGATACTCCCAACACTGGTGATCTCCAAAGTAATTTTACCTTTATCAATCCAAAAGTCAAAATATCTTTTCCTCCTAAAAGACAGGCAGGTAAGGCAACTTTTATGACAGAAAAACTCAAAGCCTTGTCAGTTATTTATATATTTGGATGCAGAGTTCATCTTCACATCCTGCTGAACAAGCACCTCTGCAATGTCTCTATATGAAAATGAAAAGGCTGCTTTCAGGATTTGAGTTATTGCAAATCCAGCAATCAATAACTGAAACCACTTCAAGAAGTGCACATTTTGTTAAGACCGAATTCTCTTTTTGCAAGCATTGTTATTCAAATGTCATTAATTTTATGACTGAAAGTAACTGCAAGGGCTTATTTCTGTAAGTCTTCAAAGTAGATGGATTCTTTAAGATTCCTCTTCTACTGCAGGCCAGATTCTCCAAGTCATGCTAGATATAGCCAGTATTCACTAGTGCACATACTACCTCTGAAGTTACTTCTGAGAGATCTTTGGATACTTTACACTACCATTGCTCTGATCACTTGCTTTTACATCTCCAAGAACAAGTAGGGTAGGATGGACATTTTACACTTACAGTGAAGGTGGTGAGACACTGGAACAGGTTGCCCAGGGTGGTTGTGGATGCCCCGTCCCTGGAGGCCTTTAGGGCCATGTTGGATGAGACCTTGTGCAATCTGGTGTAGGGGGAGGTGTCCCTGCCTACAGTAGAGAGGTTGGAACTAGATGACATTTAAGGTCCCTTGCAACCTAAACCATTGTATGATATTACCGAGACCTGAGGAACAGCAGAAAAATGTGTTTCTTTGCCATTTCTAGAGCTCTCCACACAATAAGGTTTTTCTCTGTAGAAAAGCAAGTAGTAGTAGCTCACCTGAATATCTCACAAGGGATGTAGAATGAAATACATAATCGTACTCTGACTTTACAAAATATTCTGAACTTCTGTAAAGTTTAAGGGCCTGTGATGGCTTTCGACTATACAAAGGTAAATAAATAATTTGTATCAACAGATTTTAGGTCTTGTTACAAGAACGGGCTGAAACCACATATAATTTTTAGATAATAATAAGAAAATTATATCTAAATTTTAAAGTGAAGAACCGAAGAATACCAGGAGGATGAACAGCAAGCAGTGGTCTTAAAAATATTCCTGGAATGAATACCATTCTAGTGAGTGGCTTGCTGCCAAGAGTTTTATTCTGTTTTTTTTAAAAAATGCATAGACTAGGAGAGTCATAAAAGAATGTTTTGTCTCTGGAATATATTGGAACAAAAGCCAGATATGATTAGACTTTGACATGGACATTCATCATGTCCCAGGCTGAATCAGTTATTAATTCTGAAAGTATTAAATATGAAATGGGTTGAGTGTCTAACAAGTCTGCAATATTATTCAGCTATAACTACAATGTTTGCTTGACTGAAACTTCAGAAATGTTCTCCTGTATGTTGTTGTGTGAGCTCAGCCAAGCAGTATCCCCAGCCTTAGTTTTACAGAAAGTCCCATGGGGACCTCTACCACTTTGCCTGAGAAGATGAAGCTGAAGCACCAAGATTATTTTCACAGGCACGGAAAGTGCTTCCACACAGAGTACAAGATCCGCATAAAATTCATAGAAACCTCTCTTTTTTGGAAGCTTGTTGTGCAGTGCCTCCTGGCCAAATGAAATCTTTCTCTGAAGACTGATGTAGTGAGATGGGCAGAACATCATCACAAGAGATCAACAGTTCTCCCATATTTTTTCTGTGAGACCTCTGTAACAAAGTTTCTCCTCTATAGTCCTTCAGAGCACCTTTGGGGGCACACAAGCAGTTATTCCTGCTATTTAGTTGCACTGCTCAGCATCTCCCTCAGAAAGTTACTAGACCACACGTACTGAACTCACGTAGATACCGACATTATTAAATTTTACAGCACTTTGAAAACTGCCAATATGTATTGTAATGGTAGTGTGAGAAGCAGTGCTGTGAAATTCTGAAGTTGTAGCACCAAGCCACTTACACAAATTCTGTATTTAAGTATAATTTCAGCTTCCATCACAATGCTTGTGCTATATAAAAGAGGAACATCAGGAGAATACTCCTATACCTTTCCATGAGCACTATCACCAAGAGGTGCTTCTTGCCAGAAGGGCTACAGGTATAGTTCATGAAGGTACAAGAATTGTTAAGAATATTCAACATTCTAACATAAGACTTCAGTATTTTTTGCTTAAAAATTTAGAATCATCCTTACAATTCAGAAGGAAAACACACCTTTATAGGCTAACAAAGATTTGTGAAACACATTCGTACATTCCAGTTTTCAACATAAAAGCATATCCTAAAAAAAAAAAAAAAAAAGTTCCTAGACAGACATCTGTCTGCTTTCTTAACCTCCTAACTTAGATTGTCCTCAGAAACAGAAAAGACTCTTAAAGAAATTCACAAATCAGGTTGGGTCTTGATTAAGAGATGATCAAGAGGCTCTGTTAGGCTCTCGTGGAATGTTCTTCTCCATTTCCTAATCAATTTGTTAAGTGATGGCAATAACAGTAGCAATAAATATTAATATTAGTGATGAGCAAAGTCATCAATTTAACCTATTGCATCATGAACTACAGGAGCACAGAAGGGCAAGTTTTTGTGTAGAAGAATGTCCACTCTTGAAGCCATAACTAGGCAAAAGGATTGAAAAGATTTAAAGCATGAAAAGAAAAAACAGAACTGGGAAAGTGCCCAAGAGCCCAGGGTCAGTTCACCATTCTATGTACATCCCAGAATCTGACTTGATTGTTAAAGTTTTACTTTGATGACAGTGCAAGGCCTCCTGTGTTGCTTCATATCCCTTGCTTGTAAGGAAATCTCCATTATAAAGAAGTGTCCTTCTCTGTTTTCCTCCCCCCTTCCTCCTGCCAGAAGTATTTTCTCAGAATGGGAAAGCCATACATATTAACACTGCCTCAGACTCTGTTACCAGAGGAAAGTGCTTTTTGAACCATGAATTCCTGATACTGAAGATCATCCATTGGAAAAAGCCTTCAGCTTTACCTCTGACATTCAAAGCTTTTGTTTACTTCAGTATGTGTGTGTAATTTTTAACTAGCAGAAATAGAAGACAACTGTTTTATTATGTCTACCCAATGTAATAAAGAAGATGGGAGAGGATAAAAGAATATTTATGCTGTTCTGTGTTAAACTGAACTGAGAGGTTCTGATGTTTCCTCTGAATTTTAACACCATGATAGCAATAACATAGCTGGAGTCTCAGTATTTCTCCTGTCTTTTTAGGCTGTGGCTGAACACAGTCCATACCATCCTAAATGCAGCAATATTCCAAACCAGTTTGACAAAACATTGCCTCTCATCTGTATGCTCAGAAGCTTCTTTTATTTAATCCAGTAGATACCAAACTTGTTCAGCACTCTTTGATGCTAAGCACAAAGAATGAATCCTTACCAAGTTTCTGCATAACCTCTAGTTTATTAAAATCAGGACAGGCTGAATAAGTCACCCTCAGGCCAGATATGAGCACGTACATACAAATAAGAAATATTCCAACCAAACCATGTTAAAATCACTCTACCAAACTAATGCTAAGATTTGCTATGCTCTTTTCAACTTTTTTGAAGACTTTTGGGCAAGCAGCTTATACATCCGCTGCGTGGCTAATATTAATGGCAAAGCAGTAAATCCCTCACAAGGGACTTTGTGGAAGTGCTGATATATCCATTGCCACCACAAGAAAGTGCTGCTGGGCTCTTCTGTAATTGCGGCTTCTTCAAAAGAGAAGCACATCATTTGGTCTGCAGAGAGAAGAAGCAAAAGCCAATATGAGTGTAAACTGGCTGATTTGTCAGAAGTCCTGGTGCCAAGGGCATGAGTACATCAGCACTCAGACATTGCCACTCAGGTCCCACAGCAGCAGAGAAGAGCAGCTGCCCCTTCCTGCTCCTCTTCCTTATTTGTTATACCCACTTGTTCTTTTGTAACCCATGTTTCCCCAACACCCATCAACACAACAGTCATGCCTTCCCTCTATATAGCATTTCCATCTGTAATTCTCAAAGCATTTTCAAAAAAGCAGTAAACAAGCTGCTTCCTCCACCCAAGGTCACCCAGGAGGTCACTGCTGAGCTCAGGAACTCAACCCAACCTCTCAAGACCTGCTCCAAGGATGGGACATGCTGTACCACTCACAACCACCTGTCAGGGAACACCACAGACTAAAAAATATCTGAGCTCTTACACAGTGCTTGACACCACTCCTCATCAAGTAAAAATAATGAAAACTATTTTCTGTCCATTTGAGGCACTTGCAAATTACCATTCACTGTCATATATAAGTGCCAAACACCATCAGACACACTGACAGGCTTTGAAGGCTTCCAAGATGAGGTGGTATTAATACAAGCTTGCCTCACTACAGTCCTATAAGAAAATTATACAGTAGATACTTGAACTTTGACCCTGTAAGTACAATCTGATTCCTTCCAATCAGTAATAACAGAGCTTCCGTACGGAGCAAGACAGCTGGGAAAGAGTCATTCAGCCGAGCACCATCCTGTCCTTGCATGATCATCCAATAAGAGTGTACCAGAAAGACACTGTGTTTTTGTCCTGCAACTAACAGGCTGTGGGTGACATTACACAATGAACCCAGGAGCAGATAGCTATTCCTGAGTATGTCTGGCTTTCTGTCAACTTGAAGTTCAGTTGGATCTTGGTTGTGGAGAAGGCTGTGTTACAGACCTGCTAAAAACATTGTGTTTTGGCCTGTACACCTCTGATATTGTCTCTGTATTGCAAACAACCAAGGAAGAAATGCTAGCAGATTCACACGCAGAGAGAAACACTCTTCCACCCCCCTGCTCTGACCCAGGTTACCAAGATTAATCAAAATACATGAAGTCTCTAATTCTGCAGGTAGACATCAAGGGATACCCAATGCTAGAAGACAAGAACTGGAGAGCTGCAATGGCTATGCATATCACTGCTGCACGATGGCATCTGAAAGAAACTTGCACTTGTATATTATGTATAGCCAAGGATATCAGAGAGAGGCTTTAGCATGAAGGAGAAATATGTTTTTTGCCATCTTGTTTCTTACTGAGGTCTTCAAATCATTTTTATATAGTACTGCATCTTAAGATGATTCAAAGAGCTTGGACTGATTTTGAGCAAACATCACCTGCTGTCATTGAAGACACTGAACATTTGCTTCTCTATCTCAAACATAACCATCTACTGTTGGGAAACAATTACTTTGGACCAGAATGCAGGAGTAAGAAATGCTGGTTTCATTTCTGATCACAATAGAGTTGGCAAAATTCAGGTTAAGTATATTGATGTCTCTAAATCCCTAACATAGACAAATAAATTCAATGATTCCCTGTTTAAAAGGTGCATGATTCTGTGTCTAGTCTGTGAGATAATCCTGTCAGCAAGACACCAGGCTCATACTGGACATTGTCAGTTATTACATATTTAACCCTATGACTGGTGAAGAGATACAAGTCACTATATATCAGAAAGACTTCTTCATGAAAGATGAATCTGTGCATGATAGAAGTTAAAATGTAAGCGAGTACTTCTTGAACAATACAGTATAATTTTCTCCACCCAACTAAATCATTACATGACCTATCTTAAGGAGAAATCTGACCAACACTTAGTTACCAGCAGAGCCACAAAGGGAGATACCATGCTTCATGAACATTTGTTTCATTTACTCAGAATAAAAACTAAAACTTGGTTCTCCATGAAAAACATATTCCTTGAGAGTGTTCCATTTACATTATGACTTGAGATTCATTGTACAATCAGCTGAAAACTGAAGTGCTTAAATTTTATAGTGTCTGAATGAAACATTTAAGCACTGCAGAATATACCTTCTTTTGTAACGAAAAGAAACGTACAAATGCCTGAAATTTCACAGGTCAGCTTGCTTTCCAGAGTTTTTCAGTTTGACAGAACAGCATTTTCTAGGGAAAATTAATCAAAACATTCAACTAATCAGTATTTTTCTTCCCCTCAGTATCTGATCAGCCATTCTACTTGACTACATCCATAGCATTTCTAATTCTCTTCCCATTTCAAAGATGCAGATCCTGAAGTTCTTTTTCCAGCAACATTTAGAGCAATGTCTCAGGCTACAAAGCATAAACTTGTGACCTTATTACAACACGCAATTGCCTAAAACCATGCAAAGTAGGTGAAGAACAGCACCACCTCAAGGCGCTTGTGTATCTACAGTATTTTGGGCAAGCTGCTGTATACAGGATAAAATCCAGTGCATCAGCACAATCTCTCCCACCTGATGCAGTTCTTAATTATAAACAGATAAAGGTTTTGGGTTTATTTGTTTGGGAGTATTTTTGTTTGTTTGATTTGCTTTGTTTTTTGGGGGGGCGGGGGGAGACTGTTCATGGTTGGTGCTTCGTTTTGGTTTAATTTGTTTGTTTCTTGTTATTGTTGTATGCGAGTGTTTGATGGGTTTTTTTGTAGGGACAGGGGAGTGTTATTTTGTTGGTGTTTTCTTCCTTTTTCATTTCATGCAGGGAAATCTTTCAATTCAGACAGAATCACAACCCAGTGTCTCAAGGCAACCGTGGGTAGCATTGGGGCTAATGTTAAGATTAAAAAATTCCCTCAGAGTAAATTAAAGTGGACTGACACCAAATGGCTGATGAGTTCAGTTTATTAGATTAGAGTGGAGCAGAGGAAAATTGGGAGAGAGATAAGACAAAAAATAGAAAGAGAGGAAAAGAGAGTTAAGAAGAGAGAAAGAAAGATATCACCACTCTTGGTTCTTACAAGGCTTCACAAGCATAATCCATGTTCTTTGGTGGGGGGTTACAACCAGCAGGGTCCTTTGTGGTAGGTTCAACACATGGACCCCCTAATAAGAAAAACTTTTTCGCAAAGGAGGAATTGGGAAGAATATCTCTCCAAATGAGAAGGAGAGGTATACACTAGTGAGGTGTGCCAAAGGCCTTTCCATGGCACCATTGCAGTGGTTTAAAAGAAAGAACTGCCTTCCAGCCCTGAAATTCTCTCTTTTCATTGTCAAACCAATCTGCCAGGCCAACAGCTCTTCCTGAGATCCAACTAATATATTAAGATACAGAATACATAGTGAAGTTAAACAGGGCAATGAACAATTTATTTTTGCTCAGTCCTTAGTGAGGCCTTTCTGCTGTCCAAAATCAGCATCATTATTTACACTAAAAAACATTTCAGATGAGCTAAGTAAGGATTGAACAGAATGGCATACACATCCACACTGCCAAAAAATGCTCTTGAGACTGGGCTTTAGTCTCAGTTTCTCCAACA
This sequence comes from Psilopogon haemacephalus, assembly GCA_013396835.1. NCBI lineage: Eukaryota > Metazoa > Chordata > Aves > Piciformes > Megalaimidae > Psilopogon > Psilopogon haemacephalus. The sequence goes on along the minus strand of VWZI01001681.1, from coordinate 64,690 downwards.
CTATTTTTGGACCTTTTCATTTGCTGCCTACAAACTTGGGCCAGTAGATTGTAGCCTTCTGGGGTTTAGAGATTAAAAGCAAATCATGTTCATGCTGGACAGTTGCAACTGATTCTTCTTGTGACTGTTCCTGGAAATTAGTCACAAGCTGCAGTTTGCCAGCACTTTGATAGAGTTGAGTAGCATGAGTAAGTTACTCCTCGTGATCCATGAGCCGACCTGCTGCTTGCTGCTGGGTGTCAGTCCATCAATAAAGCCTCATGCAGGCTGGAGCAGAGTTTCATTATGGATCACTTCTCTCCCTGCACACCATTCTCAATGCCCAGACTCAGAATTAAATGCATCTGCTGGCAACCCAACAACTGAGTGTTTGCAGAACGAAGGCTGATGCTTTAAGCAAGAGATCACCAGATGGCTATTCCTTGCTGGCAGACTAGCTTTGCTTGACCTTCAGAGAGCACTGTTGTGTCCTGCACAGCAAGGCATTGCTGAGCTCCAAGGCAGAGTGCAAGATGCGTTATTAGGTCAAACATTTACTTGGCTGAAGACCACTGTGGAACTATTTATTATGGCCAACTGGGGCAGATTGTGCTGGACAGGGATGTACTGCAACAGGCACATTAACACTAAGTGTCACATGCCAAGATATGACAAAGAGGGATGAAGAACATCAATTATATTTCACTCATCTGTTTTAACTTGTTAACGGCAGAAGAGGCTCCAAAAGCTTCTGCCCATGCTACATCTAACCTGCTGGAAACCAGAAACCTGAGCTTTTCAGCCTGGAAAAACAAACAAAATCAGCTCTATCCTATTCGGTTGCAGTCAGAAAAAAAATCCTGTCTGAACTACATAGGGTTAAGCACTGGCCAAAATATCAGCAGAAGCAGGAGGCCTGAGTGCTTTGAAACTCTGTTCAACATATGTCTGAAGGATTTTTGGAACTGCACAAAACTGTAGTAAAGGAAAAGATTGGCAAGGCAGATGTTCGTTGTTTACTGACCCCTGATGAAACCTGCCCTTTCCTTTACCCATTTGAGATGTTCAATAGATACGTTGGTGCTGATTTTTAAACCATGTGCTGCCAAAAATCTGGTGTATTTCTACGTCCCTGAGAGTTTGAAAACAAGAAGTACACTAGACTAGTGTGAAAACACACTTCCTTATGGCAGGTTTATAAGCTGATCACTGGAAATGAATTTCTTGCAAAGTAACATGTTGAAAACCATGACAGGCTCATTGACAACAAGCAAAGCCCTCACATTTCTATCTCAGGAAGAGGGTCAGTTTGCAGAGCAGGCACCAAGCGATTGTTTATTGGAGCTTCTGCAGAAAAAAAAAAATAAATTTTGCCTTCCGGGTATTTATGTGGAAAAAGCTGATACTGTCACAAACACAAATAACACAGAAACAGGACTGTGAGAACTCCCAACCACACTCAAGCTTTGCTTTCCACGCCATTTTCCTATATGGCTAACATGGCAACATGAGAGCCCCAGCCAATGTGGTAACGCTTCCGTCTTTGGAAGAAATCAGCATTTTACTTTGCTGGATTTTTCTTTTATTTTTTTCATTTTTGCTACCTGTCAAGTATGTCTTGCCCAAGAATATTTCCCAAACAATTGAAGAGATGTAGGTGCAGATACGACAAACAGAAAACCAAAGCTACTTTTCCTGAGTGGATTCTTAGAATTGCTAGGGCAGTGATCTCTCTGAGAACTTTCATTCATAGGAGATCAGTGAGATGGCTCCCAGTGGAGTAACTCAGCATTAAATCATACGCATGTTACAAATTATGCAAAATTAATAACCGGTATTAATTTTGATATCCAGGTGAAGATTGTTGGTAAATACAAAAAATTGTTTATTAGCATTAAATCTCACCAGAAAACTTATTTACAATGTTCAAAATGCACAGTTTGGATACTTATACACACAGGGGAAAGGCAAAACCACAACACTTTAAGAAATAACTAGTAAATGCAAACATTAAAACCGGAAAGAGGCTCATAGTTTCAAGTACACCTCTTGCCCACCAGGGGACTTGAGAGGCTCCTTTCTGTTACTAAAGCAGAAAGACACAACAGAATCTAGTTACAGAACTTCTTAGAGAGAGGCTTTGAATATTTACTCACTAAATACTATCAGACAGTACCCAAAGCTTGAAGGGAATTCTGTCAGTGTCTTGAAAGTCATTGCAGGCAAAGCAGAGCATAACGTGGCAGGGCAGAGCAGGCAAACCAAAAGTGAAAGTAAACAAAAAGGAAAAGCCTGTGGCAGAAACCTATTTATTGTTTTGCCTGAATGTAATGGCCACCATGGCCACACAAATTCACCAATCAGAATGGCACTTTGCCAAACCTGATCATATTAGGTGAAGTCAGGAGCTTGCTTTCCCTTACTTGGAAGGAACAAGTCTGAGCAAGTCTTGGACCCTTCAAAGTGGGTGTCTCCAAGCCTTTTGTCTCTTCCTTGTGCTCTGCTTCCTACACCACCTTCCCCCTCTCCCCAGCAGAGGGAAGGGACCATGGGATCATGCCTGGGCAAGCCAGGACATGTATCTTCAACAACAAGGCATTATTTCTATTACATACACATCCCTTTCTTCTAGAGTCACACTTAACTTAGCTTCCACTTTAAAAATTTACATGCCTTGTGACTGTAAGAAAATAACTCACAAATAATGCTGTAGGTGATGTAAGTGGGGTATAACCTAAGATCCAACATGGCAGTTTTCCCACTGGGGTACCAGTATACTGGCTAATATCTCATACTGACTGGCACCAATCTACTCATCCCAGTATGCATAATCAACAACTCTGGTTTTGTGCTCTGGTATGTGCAAGGTTCCCAATTTCAGTGTATAGATAGGTGTTTGAGTGGTTTTAGTAAGAACTGAGAACTCCAATTTCAAGTAATGAAGTGGAGCCACTCTTCTCCAAGAATAAAAGCTTGCTTTGCCCAGAATAATCTATTTCTTTCAGGATCATAATCTCCAGCTAATTTATCTTTCTACTACATTGCTGTCACTTACAGAAAGCTTAACAGTAACTACACAAGTGAAATTTACTGATTAACTTACCTGCAGATCTCCCACATGGCTCCTGCTCTACTCTGCAGGTGAAACTAATGAGTACAAAATTAAATGCCTGAGGAATGCACCGGATTTGGTGATAAATGGCATAAGTTTGGAGAATAGTCTTCATTCTCGCATACCATCTTTCCATCTCTTCAATAGATACGAAGGAAAAGAGCTACCAAACACCTTAAGCTGTTGTTTTCAAGTTTTATTAATGTATTTCCTACTGCCATTTTCAGCTCCTTGTCAGTGTCTTTGATAGCTGACACATCATTTCTACCACATCTCATTTTGCTGCAGGTATTTTTCAACTCCCTTAAGCCTTCCCATTCTCAACTCCAGGGCATGCTTTCATGCTAATATTAATTTAAATTACCTTCCCCCCCCACCTCCCCCCCCACCCTATTTTTTAAGTTTAATGAGATCCCAGGATTATACCTGTATTTGACTCACAGGACAGATTGTAAAGACTGAAGTAAGGAATTGCACAAAGAAGAGAAGTATTATAGCAAGCTTAAAACTGTATGGACACCAAAATCCTACACCCTCTCCAGCAGTATCCAACTAGTTCTCATTCTCTGTTTATGTTCTGTCTCTGGCCCATCTGAAGGTGGAGAGAAAAGTAAAATTACTGGGTTTGAAACCTAACCCAGTGAATATCTTTTTCTCTTTTCTACATAAATAATTAGTAGCACATCCACAGTAAGCAAAACACAACCACACACACGTTCTGGAGTGATACAAATATCTTGCTAGGTTTATGGTTTTTAACTAAGTTTATCTTTGGGGGTGAGGGAGCACATAATTCAGCACCTTTGGCTTTATTCTTTTCACTGAGAGCAGGAAAACATCCAGGAAGGTTCTTTCAAACCCACTACCTTACTCACCTCCTACGATAATAGTTAACATCAAAATCACTACCTGTAAGGACATACATTCAGCAAAGAGACCAAGTATATAGGATTCCCAAGGTGAAATTTCTTTCCCACTGGAAACCAGAGACCCCACACCCACCTTCTCTTTCAAACCAGGACTGAACAAGCAAAGGGTCAGGTCTTCCTACCCTTCCCAGCTACATCAGCCCTCCTTGGCAGGCTAACCTCCCACAGCTTGCTTCTCCAACACCTCTCCACCTACCATTCCTCTTCCTGCTGGGCTGCAGCCCTTTGTAGCAGCTGTTTTTTGATTGGCACTTTTTCACAGATGGGGGAGGCAAATAGGTCCTTCATTAACCCTTTTCAGGTTGCTGCTAAGTGTGTGTGTGGGGTTATATGTCATTTTTGTTAATGAAGTACCTTCTGGAACTGAACCCTGAGCTTCTCTTCCATGGCTGTGTAGTTAAGCACATCTAAGTGAAAAGTAGAAACAATATATGCTCTTCATCTTATTATTGTCAGTAAATGAGGCAGTGAAGTGGTTGGGTGAAAAGGCAGTTTTCTGAACAAACAGTTTCCTTGATTAAAGATGGAATGCAAAGATTATCCATCTTTGGAAAATAAAACAAGTGTTTTGTCTCCATAGTTCTATTTTTCCAATTTTTTATTTTGCCAGATGTGGTCTAGAATAAACAAGAAGGAAGGAAAGAAGGAGTATCCTTCTCCACTTTTTCTTTATATCTTTCTTTCAAAGGGAAGTCCAAGGAGGTCCAGCCTGTTTGAATCTATAAGGTAGCACCCAACACACTTGTAGGCAAAGCTTCCTACGTGCTGGTTATGTGGGAGAGAGTTCAGCAGTATGTGCATGCTGCTTGTCTGGCTAGCCAGTGTCTGCTTTGCTGTCTTTTTCTTTCCTTGCTTTCCACATCGTCCTGGCCTAGTGTCCCACAGAAGAAATCAATTTGAGAAGGTTCATTAAAATAAAAAGCTCTTCTCCACATGTGGGGCTTTATAGAATTCTGCTGCTTGTGATAGTTGAATAAGGTTATAGAGACAAGTCTTCAAATGTGAGATTTAAGTGATTTAAAACAGAAGCATCCAAAAGTATTTTAAAAGTCAGTATTTACTCAGTTTTTCTCTTTGTGCATGGCTGTACTGTGAATGGAACTAGTCAAGGATACATAACCTACATACCACTTCCCAGAACTTGGATCTTTTCTTCTCCATTCCTCTTCCTAACGTGGGATTAGGGACAAAGTCAGGTAAGGAAAGGGATGGGAACAGGACAAGGTACTTTAAGTGGTGGTTTTGACAGTGAAAGCTGGGACGTAAAGTATTACTAAGAGGCTAGAAAAAACTTTTACTTCTCAGGAGCAACAAGCTCAGATATTCTGTAACCATGTTAAAGGGCTGATCACTCGATCTACACCTTAAACCAGCTCTGCAGCTACTTCTAAAAGGACACTTTCTTAGCATTCTATGTGTAATACTTTCCCTACCATCATTATATTCACTGCCTAAGGTACCACTTACTTGATGGAAGTGTAAGCCATGAGCAAGAGTACCATGTTGGTGTAGGAGTTATTAACACAAATAGTTCATTGCACCCAGTTTGAGAGGGAAGACAGCTAATAGTTTAACAGTTCAGCAAAAGCATCTGATAAAATACATTTGATGTCTTCTGCATGATGATATAATAAATCAAAAACCCGATTTAAACTTTTTGACAAGTTGCCCCAGGCTTTACATCAAAATTAGGCTTGTGCTGATGATGCTGAAAGGAAGGAGGAGGGGAGGCAGCTGAACAGTGTGCATTAACAAGCAAGTATATGAAAAGGGTGTTCAAAGTGGAAGCAGCCCCAGCACTCCAATGGTTGCAGGGACTTATATGACATACTGTGAGCAGACACAGGCTCTACTTGTCCTCTTTCCAGGGTGGCCAGATCCTCGTGGTTAACGTCATGCCAAACCTGAATGGGAAAGTCCTGCAAGTAAATACACTGTCTTCAACTTGCTGCATTGATGCAACCACAGGGAATTTGAAGAAACTGGAACACAGACAGAGTGATGTTGTATTTGCTGTCAATGTACTGGCAGATGAACTCTGTGTTCATCTATAAGAGCAAAGAAAAAGTCTTCCTGCACCATGTCATCACAGAAAATATGCAAGGCAGTCATCCCAAATTTCACCATAAAACTGAATGGACAGACTGGACCTCCTTGCAAGAAACGATATGTGGTATGTGTATTTGGACAGGCTTCTAAATGGCAAGGATTGTGCTTTTTCCAGGTTGTATTTTGTGCAAACTCTGTGTACTCTGTCAAATACAAACACAGAAAGTCTTTCTCCTAGGGCCATCCAGAGCTTTGTATCTTAAAGGTGAAATTCCATCAGCAAGCTCCAGTGCTGGTATTCCTGATGATCACTGAAAGTGTTTAGAAACCAGAGCTGCTTCCGTGTTAATTCCATTTACATTTATGCTTGAAGTCCTGCTTGTTTTAATGCCTTCTCCAGAATAATGACAGAACTACCAGCATGCTGCCACTCTGCAGTTATTCTGACTTTCTAAACACACTTCATTTTGGGGAATGAATTTTCCTTGACTTATGTTACTGGTTTAAGCTACTGAACCTGTGAATTAGTACTTCTGCTTTTCTTCTTAAGCTCTGCATATTTGGAACCTGAATTAGGATGTTTGCGAAGTATCAATAAGTGGCTTGATTTCCCTCTCCTGACTTTGTTTAGCTCCCCAGTGTAATGCCACATTTCCTGGTTTTAATCAGGTATAGAAGCACAAAAGCTGAAACAGTACTTAGAAATATTTATTTTTTGTAAAATCAGAAACAGGAAGTATCAAACATCTTGTGAGAGAGATTGTTCTCCCGAGGCTGCTCTGCCTCCGCTTAGTTTATTCAAATGGTTTGGAATAAACATCTGGAACAGCTGAGTGCTTTATCCCATCTTAATGTTTGACACCCATCTCTAATAGTGGAGTGGACCATAGTGGAACTAGATCCAAAAGGAATTTATCTGCATTTATGAGTGCTGTGTTCAGTGAAACGTCACATCCAAAGACAAAATCCACAAATTGTCACAGTGCCCAGACAAGTTACTTGTCATTACAATCATCTGCAAGGCATCCATAGAAAGAAATCATTTTGACTGAGTTTCATTCCTCAAGGACAACGTCAAGGTGAATTTATTTGTTTTTCACTGTGAATTGGGGGTGGACAGTCCCTGAAAGAGTAACAGTGTTTGCCAAATGTCTTTCTGGAAGAATTTGCTCACCAACTACTCTTCTACTCCACACCTTGCCAAATGTCTCCAGAAATGTAAGCTGCGTTCATAAGGTCTGTTTGTTCTCAAAGCTTCACTTTACCCAAGTGGCTCCTGGTTGAATTTTGCAGGATTTGTAATAGTGCAAACTGGTCTATCAATGACATGTGAAATAAGAGATGTACCAATAAAGATGTTTGAGAGACGAAAAAACTTTAGAGATGGGAAATTAAAAAAAACAAAACAAAACAAAACAAAAAAACTAAAATCAATAGAGCCCCACTTTTTTTTTGGAAAGCAGAATGACATGCTGACTGAGGAGAAAAGTTCTCTCTCCATTCAAGAACTGCTTTCTGGGATAAAGAAAACCTATTTAGCCTTTCTCCACGGATTCTTCTGTGATGTGAAGTGATAGCTTATAGCTTGAGCCTGCATGAGGTAATGATGACATTCCTGAGGTCTCCCGGGTCTTTCTAAGCGTTCTATTTAATACAATCTTGAGTCTGCATGTTGTAGTTTATAGCCTGTTTTATGATCAAATTGTCTCTTACCTGAGGTTTCAAGAACTCTCCATTATATTTTTGCAAGTAACTATTCATTATACTGCTTCTTTAGCTCCTAAGGTTCAAAGATGTCTTCACAGGCATATAATGGCCAGCTGTGATTGTCCCTTTGGAAAAAAAAAAAACAACAACAAAACAAAACATTTCTTAAAGAATCATTTACACAGAAGATTTTGCTCTCAGTAGCAATGTGATGAATAATCTCAGCTCCTACAAACTGTTTCTAGGAACAGAGAAGTACATATTGTAAAGCCTTACATATTTAAGGGAGGTTAGATTGTAGAAACATTGTACTGCATTTCAAAAAGTTGAGCATTTCATGGCAAAAAGTAAAACTAAAAGCACCTCTTAGTAAAATTCTGGCACTAAGAGACAATCATAGAATCACAGAGTGGCCTGGGTTGAAAGGGACCTCTGAAGGTCATCTAGTGCAAACCCCACCTGCAATCAGCAGGAGCATCCTCAACTAAGTGTTTCAGGGATGTTTTGGCCTGCCAGATATTAGTTACACTCACCAACAACTGCTGGAAGATAGCATGTCTCTGATGTTGTAGCAGAAGAAGAAAGCCTCAGAAAAATAACAGTACACAACACAATAAATTAGGTACAACATCCTATTAAAAAACCCAAGGTATTTGATTGAAATGAAAGAATTTTTTATATTTTTATTGGGTAATGGAGCTTGTAATCCAAAATAACGATGTCAAAATTCAGCTCACATGAGATATCCATGCCCCACACATATGAACAAATGTGGACTTGGACCCCAAATGTCCTTAAAATTGCAGATGTGTGTTTAATGCTATAATGACTTTTTATTGACAATGTGTGTCATATCCATTTACTTTCTGGCCAGCCCTCCAGTATTGAGAACCATATGGCTGTTGTTTTAAACAGACTGAACTCTTTTCAAAATCTATTATATAAAGTTTGCTAAACACCAGTTTTCTGAAATGAATAGAGAGTTTGTTTATCCTCCTCTACATCAGGAATTACACATGTACAGTGAACTGATGGCTGCTTAGGAAAACCGAACTTGCTTCCTTCATCAAGAACAACATATTTTGTCAAGCAAATAAAGCGATATTTGATAGACTAAGAACAGGAAGAATTCATGTCTATTAAAAATGCTTGACTAGGAAGATGCAAATGAAAGCATAGGGTTAGGATGATGTTACGATCACAGAATCACAAGCTGGAAAAGACCTTTAAGATCATTAAGTCCAACCATTAGGGACCAATATTTTAAAATCTCTGTGTCCAGAAGAGAGGCAAAGTCAGTGTCCTCTGCCACAGCACCCTCTGAAGGGTCCAGGTCTGAGGTGGTGGTTCCTCAGAGAGGCACAGAACAGCCCTAAAACTCTTCAAGCAACAAGCGGATGTGGAGACACCTTCCAGAGCCCATCGCAAGCTACAGAGTAGGTCTTGAAAGGAATGCATGATCCAGTGCTTGGTAAAATACTTACAGTAATGTGACTTTCATTATGGCTTGTGCCTGAATAATTACTATCCATGTTTGTTACAATAAGATGCAAATTACTAAAAGAGACACATGATATGCAATCAATCTCTTTCCCAAAGACTCAGATGCTGTTTTCCCTGCCCTGTGCATTCTTTCTGTGCTGAGTCACACAACTTCCCAGAGATTCTGAGCAGGAATACAGCAACTCACTCTCCTCTGTTTCTCGTATCATAAGGCCCTGTCCCATTCTTGAAAATCTTTCTCCAAGCCACTAGTCCAAGTATATTATAACTGTTTGGAATAATCTTTAAAATGGTCACTAAATTATATTTTTCATAGAAATATGATATTCTGGGTACTCTGCTTAATCCTGAGGACAACAGAGATAGGAATGACTAATAAAATTCCCGCTGATTTCAGTGTACATACTTTGCCTAGGATAAAAGCAATATTTGGCCGATATTAATCACTACACCATATAAAAGGTAAAGTGATTATTTCCAAACTTTCACCCAGCATGTGGCCTGTTTTATACTGTTACATCCTACTGCAGTTAATTACAGGTTGTTGGTCCCAAATCACAACCACGGAAAAAGGCAGTGCAGCAGCAGAGATAGAAACCCTTGTTTAACCAGGCTCCCAAAGAGCTTGAATCTCAAGTTGGTTGTCTCCGAACACTCACAGGGACAAAGAAGAAAATTCACTTGTGCAAACAAGAGAACAATGCATCTTGGGGAAACCCTGACTTCTTACACTATATTACTTTGTGCAATACATTAACATTAACCTGACACAGCACATGACTGGAGAACTCAAGTTAAATAAATGAAATCAGCTGTCTGACTTCTTTAAGATAAATGATGTTATTACAGCATAATTGTATAACCCCATATAGCTTACAGCAGCAAAAGGATGTGTATTTCACATGCCCTACTATAATTACATTCCCATTATAATTTTGTAGTTAGTTGCTATGAGCTCTGGTCATGAAAACATGCCAATTTTGTATGGGATTGAAGTCTGCCTAATTTTAGCAAATTGAGAGCTGCACAAAAGAAAAGAGATAAATACTATGTTGTTATTTTTCATTAGAGAATTGCTATATTAAGAGGCTGTGATCCAGCTGTGTTTGTTTAAATAAAAGTGTGATTTGAATACCTCCTACAGCTATGTTCTTGCCAATGAATAAAAGATAAAATGCGGCTCTCGTTGGATGTTAGTCTCTGAGTTCTAGCTGACTCAGAGATTTATTGTTTAACATAAGGAAGTGAAAAGCATGTAGAGTAGACCACACACAGGGCTCTTTTGTGTATTGTTTCAAGCCATGCCACTAATAGATTTGTTCCACCAAGGCTTGCAGCAATTCAGCTGTACTAAAATGCTCCACTTAACTGCAAAAAAAATAAGAATAAAATAGTAATTATGTCTAGATGGCAAATGCAGCTTAGACCAACACCATGAGTAATGTAAACAGGAACTAATACCATTCAAACCTGAATGTTATCATCATTATGATAATGAAATTAAGCTTCTATTTCCAGAAAACAAGCCCTTTAACATACTACTCAGTGTCTGTATAAACACACCGACTTCATCTCACAGCCTGTTCTGACTCTGAAGTTGCTGAGCTAATAGCCTTCCAGCAGCATGCACAGATCTATCTACATAGAAGTACACATACAAAATGTACAGGGCACTCCAGCAGCCAGACTGAAACGACTTGGAACTCACTGTGTGTTGGAAGAACCTCTTACAATGCAAATAAAATTATGTGTGTAAACAGTCCTCACTTTGTAGCTGCCTATTTTGTAGGTTCCTTCGTGGTAATCTTAGACTGAGGCACATCATTCTCAGGGAGCTGATATGTTTGAATGTGTTTCATTATGGGCAAGTGCAGGAGTGAGTGGCTGTGTGCCAGGCAGAACTGACTACCGAAGGGCTTAGGTTGTCAAAGGACTGACTTGGGCTGTCTGAGTTCATTTAAATAACACAGTTTGGAGAAAGGGGGGGAAAAGAAAGGATAGGAAAAGGGAAAGCAAGTGTTTTTCTGCTGTAGTCTTTACATTTGATTTACAATTCTAATGAATTGATAATGTATGTTATATATATACAGCTTAGTTCAGCAACTGATGACTATATTCCAGATTTGGAATGATCTGAATTACAGGCTAAAAATGAGGTAGACATTTTCTTGAATAAAATAGACAGGAGTGCAGAACATCCAAAGCCTAAATTACCATCCATGATCAGCTTGAGAATTGAACTATGTGTTTGGAGAAAAATCTTGCGAGTTGATGCCTCACATTATAAGTGAGTAAAAAGAGTTTTGTGCCCAATTTCTACATACCCTGGGGTGGGTGGAAAGCAAAGAGAAAGAGCTGGAATGCAAACCTACCCTTGTTCTTTGGGCAAAGAGAGAAGTCAGCATGCGCATAGGAGAACCAGAAACTCTTGGTGCACCACAGACAAGTAATCCATTCTCATCTTCTCTCCTCACAGCACTTTAGGTGCAGATGATTAACTACAATTCAGCCCCAAGCTGGAGTCACCAAGGCCCTGTGGCAGAGCAACTGACACACTGCTCTTTGCCCAAGCCTGTGATGAAAGAATGGCCTGGAGCCTACGAGTACACTGAAGCTGTAATGTGTTTTGAAGATACAATCTCAGCTCATTCTACAGGACTTTATGCTTCAAACTCTCAAGGATCTTAATAACAATATCCTGTCTGCTTTTTATGTAGCACCTGTCAACCCGGAGGGACCTAAAGCACTTCAAAAACTCTGTGTGGTTGTTGCTGTTAAAAAACTCGGGAATCACTGCTTGAGTTGCCTGCAGGAGGCTGAATAGTAGGATATTTAGCATTAAAGAAGAGCAAATAATTAGATATGAATAATTTATCCCCTCAAATCAATTCCTTTTTTACTTTATTGAACATCTGCAAGTAGGTCTCAGCCTCACTCTTAGCTTTATTTGACTGTTTCTTTCTTTCTTTTTTTTTTTTTTTTAATATTACTGCATACTTTTATGAACCATCATCTACCTAAAAACACTGAAGAGAGTAGAGTGATGAAGGACAAAATTTAAATTACTTGACAATAAACATGACAGAGGCCACTAATATGTAACAAGGAGATAGACTATTTGAAAGACAAAAGAAACACCAAGTGAGGGGTGGAGTAGAGATGAGCAAAAACATGAAAGAGGGTTAATTGTTTAGGAGACAGCTGGACAGAGATGTTTTATGGAGATATTTTAAAACAATAGCATTTTGGAGCTCTAGGCTGGGAGAGGACCTGGGAGAAGCTAGAATAAATGTGGTTGTTTGGATATGCATGTCTTGGAGCAGACATCCTAAGGGAAGCTCTAATCATCAGGATGAAAGGAAGGGAAGGTATGAGGAAAATTTGGGGAGAAAGACATCAAACCTGTGGCATGACAGAAGCTGTTTTTGAGGCTATGATTAATTTACAGCTTAAAATGGATGCATTTAGAACTTTATTCCCCTGGCTCAGAACTTGTCTATAAACACAATTTGTTTATTTGAAATTGTTTAAAAGTTTTCTGAAAATTCATTTCAGTTAGATGTTGATGATCTGGTATTTGGCTTCACATGTTCTCAAGAAGACAGCATCCATGATTTGGGATGGGATGCCTCAACCATGTGATAATAATGCTTTCCTAAGCAAGAGGAGGGAAATCATAGGGTGCTATGTAAGCACTTTCTGTTACACATGAGCAGTGCTGGAATGAAGCTCTACCTATATATATGCAAAACATGTGCAGTGAAGAATCTGTTGGATGCCTTTTTTAAATTAGTACACATAAGGTTTTATCTTAGGATGAAATTCAAGAGAATTCCTCAAGACAAGGAGTGGCAGATTTAGAATGATAACCTTAATAAAGGTTCCAAAGAGAGAAATGGAAGAAAGAATTGCTCTTGACTTCTCTGAATTTCTAACAAAACTCTTCCTGTATCTTCCTGGGAGTACTGGAGCTTTGCTATTCCTGGCACTTTTACATGACCATTTTTGCTCTTTGATGGTTTTCTAGGGATCTGCTACCAGCACAGTAATGCTGACATTTCACTATTTTCTAGACTTTACTGTTTCAACCCTTCACCTTTTCCCCTCCTCCTGACTGCTGGCAAGTTTTACTTGCAATTGCAGAAATACTGAGGAACTGATTTTCTAGCTGTGAGTGAACTTAAATAAACTGAAAGAAGAACTACTGTAGGATTAAAGCAGTTCAACAGTTTACAATGTGGAATGATTTAAGTTTTGACACTTATTTCCTCAGCTATCTTCCCTTATCGAAATATACCACAAATAACAGCTCAGCGTGTGAGTGCTGACAGCAGTGCTACTGCCTGCCCAAGGTGGTAGCACCCTTTGCAGGGATCCCATCAGCTGAGCAGCATCTGCCAAGCACAGCCTAACTGCCTCCACACGCAGGAAGGAGATGCCTGGTGAACAGCAACGGAAGCTTCTGGGAAAGGTTGTCTGTGACAAGGCTGTGGAGGAGTCCCTGCAGATGTTGACAACTTCATTACAGGTGCTAGTCAGAATGGATCACAGGTCAGTCATTTTATGTGGCACAAAATGCCACCCAGAAACCAGAGGCAAGCAATAGGACTAACTCCAGATTCTATTAGCTGAGTTTATGGAGCTAATCCACCATTCACAGACTCATAGAATGGTTGAACTTGGAAGGGATCATCTAGTTTCAACCTCCCTGCCATGGGCATGGTCACCTCCTACTAGACAAGGTTACTCAAGGCCCCATTCAACCTGGCTTTGGACACCTTCAGGCATGGGGCATCCATAGCCTTTCTGGGAAACCTGTTCTAGTGTCTTGCCTGAACAAACAAGATGTGTCATTATAAATGGGAAAAGATATTTAGATACTAGACTTCCAGATATGCCTACTCTGTGACATACTGCACCTTCTATCAAGTCAGTTTCTGTTGCTTTAGGGGAAAGTAGAAACTCTAAAAGATGGAATTAGTTAAATACCACACAAACACAATGGAACTCATGTTTGTTGATCAAATCTCTTTTCGCCACCCTTTTGAGGATAATTAATCAGCAAATCAAATAGACCAATCTTCATGATCAGATTGTCATTGTCTTGGTTTATGATTTCTCTTCATTAATCCATGAATTTGTTCTTGAAACACTGTGCTTTTGATGAGGCCATTCCAGAACTTCTGGCAACTACAATCTGTCTTATAATTCCTAGTCTGAAAATACTGAGAACAATATTAATCTGATATTGTACCAGCTTCATGTTACTTCTCTTTAGGCAGCTAAATAAAAATTCTAATGATTCAGCATGGTGTTAGGGAGCACTCACCTGCCATAGCTGTTTCCCAGCAGTAGTTATGATGATATAGTAGACTGGGACTTCATTGTGCTGGTATAACAGAGGGGCAATTAATTGATGCAAGATATTATTTTTTCAAAATTAATATTGCTTATTAATTTTACTATTCAGAACTTTCACCACCCCGACCACTAATTTTAATAATAACCAGGTTCTTCTGCAACAGTTGTGGAAAGCATTACATAAATGAACAACTAGATCTAGAAATAACTAGCAAAAATATATGAACATTTATTGAACTGGAAGAGAAGGTTTTTTGTGGTCAGCATACTGCTTGTGGTTAATTATACTGCTTGCCCACTAGATGGACTCGGTAAGCTCCTTTCTGCTTATAGCAGAAGGCAGTTGGTAAATTACAAGAGGCTTTAAGTATTTATTCACAAAATATTATTTCTTGGCTCTCGGGGCTAGCTACAGCTTCAGACAGTACCCAAATGCTTTCAGGGAATTCTGTCGATGTCTTGTTGACCACTGAGACTTCTGGTTCTTCCCAGGCTTCACAGGCTGCTGAAAAAAAGGAAGCAGATGGTCTCTGACTTTATCCTGCCTCCTCTGGATGACCTGTATGTCTCCAGGACTTCCCATCTTGGCAGGAGACTTTACAGTGTAGGCAGGATGTCTTATGATGTGCAGTCTCAGTATGGATGTCACGCTGGCTATGTAGACCTATTGCGTGAAGGCAATTATGCTTGTTCCAGGTAAACGCCAAGCAGGCAGTTTACCAGGCAAATAAACTAGCTTATAGCTTAGCAAAGTATAATGCTATGAAGCATGGCAGCAGGCAAGCAAGCACAAATACAAGGTAGAGTACATTGTGTTATCTGCTCATCTCTTTTATCAATACAGCCGGAGACTAATGGGCCTTTAGACACAGAATAGCCAATCAGAATGCACTTAGCCAAACTTGACCATATTAGGTGAAGCCATAGACTTGCTTTACCCAAATTTGTAAGAGATGGGGCTTGCATGAGGCAGGCACAAGCCCAGTGTTTACCACAGGATGTGAACAGAACAAGCCTGGGCAAGCCAGGGTCCTTAGACTCATTGGCTCCAGTTTCTTTTGTCTTCTTTCTCGTGGTTGATTCTCCCCAGACAGAAGGAGGGAGAGCAGAAAAACGTGTCTGGGTAGGCCAGGACATGTTCAGGCCTGTTTTGACCTATCAGGTCTACCATGTTAGCAGAAACACACAGGAAGAAACAGCTCTTGGCATTTAGGACAGAAATGGGACATGGAACTTGGGGTGGTGGAGTAATATCACAGTGTATATATTTTTAATGCACTTTAAAAACATAGATATTATTGATCTGCTGACTGATTTTATTTTGTTGTGCTCACAGAAGTGAGAGTCAAAAGGAGATTGTGTACCATGCATGATAAGAAACAATACAAAAGCCAGAGCTGTTCATATGAGATGCTGGTTTGTGACCATCTTGTCCACGTGCCATGGTGGGGTAGGGATAGATGCATGCTGTGGCAAAAGATTTAAGTAGGGGTGAAGGTAAGAACAGATTAAAAAGATTAATGAAATAGTAAGGATTTTGAAGTAAATAGTAGTAGTAATTAGAAGAATTTATTTGAGGAATTGGCAAGGAAGGAGGAAGTTCTTTACAGTGAGGGTGGTGAGACACTGGAACCAGTTGCCCAGGGAGGTTGTGGCTGCTCCCTCCCTGGAGGTTTTCAGGACCAGGTTGGATGAGTCCTTGAGTAACCTGTTCTAGTGCGGGGTTGGATCTGAATGATCTTTGAGGTCCCTTCCAGCCTAAACCATTCTATGATTCTATAATTCTATGTAATTCCTTTGGTCCAAATGGATGGGAAGGCTATGAGATGGAAAGAAATTCATTCCATGTTTTCTGGGCTAAAGACTGGACTGAATCAAACCTGATCATCCCAGGCTGCAGACCTGAGCAGCAAGGAAAGCGTCATGCAGCCAAGTATCATAAAGAATAAATGGGATGAGGGAAATATTAAAGATGTATTAGGAGGTAACGTCTGTCTATAAAGCATTTCAGTTGGAGCAAAATATCCAGGAAGGCAATTCCATGCTCTGAGATGGATGATTTGAAACAGTTCAGAGGCAGAAGGTCATAGGATAGGCAGAAAGAAAGAAGAGGGCACAACAAGGAGATGAAAAATAAACAAATAAATAAACATAAAACTTTAAGAATAGAAGAAATAATTTCTGAATCTTTCCTGTTAGGAAATTAAAGCTAACCCATATCTCGTTGCCAAATTTCCACCCCCCACTGAATTTTTTACATGGATAAAGATGTTACCCACATATGTCCTTTATTCTATTTGAGTTTATAACGTTACCTGCTATCCTTCACATAAGCAATTAATTATTTTCAGGAATGCCTACTGTACTGTATACATCAGTGGAATAAATGCATGACTGTTAGTACTCTGCAAAGATGTATTATTAATGGTCTTGGATCATCAATGAAGAACACAATGGTTGTTTTCATTGTAAGGTTTTCTCTCTCCTCTCCTTCCACAGAAATGGTAAGGTTTCTCACAGGCAAGACCCACAAAGCAGGTTTAGGATAGAGCCTGGCTAGAAGGATGTATGGACTTTGGATGCAGTTTTGTTATGCCTTACCTCAGCAGAATATCCAAGGCAACAAAGAGAAGGGAAATGTGAAACCATCCAAAAGACTGGCTGAGCTGTAGCACAAGGGGGGGAAGAAAGCACAGAGAGACAGAGAATGCCTGAAATGTCTGCAAAATATAACTCAATTATCAGAGATCAGCCATAACAAGGAAAAAAATCACATAAGGCTGTAGGAGCTATAAGTATCAAATAGTTACGTTTACTGCATTTATAAACAGATATCTTTTGGCAGGAGACTCAAAGAGGCCTCCACAAGGCACGAGAATCTGGGCTTGAATCCATTCACTCTGTGAATTAATTGACTTGGTTTGAACTCTACTGTTTTCAGTTGGAGAATTCACTGTGAACATGTTGTACATATCTCAGATATCAAATAGCAAATGTACTGAAGCCAGATACTGAACTGGAGCCAGAAATTTTTCATTAATCAGTATTGTATGCTTTCTGTGAATAGGAAATAGAACAACAACAAAAAGCAGACAAGAATGGGGAAAATATTTTTCTCTCTCTTCTTGTTTCTACACCCCCACATATGCCATTATTATTACTCAGTATTTACATTACAGTCACACCCAGTGGTTCCAACTGAGGCAGGAGCCGCACACTGCTAGGTACTGTACAAAATAAATACACTTTAAGAGACAATGGCTGCTCTCAAGAGCTTAAAATCCAAACAAATGGGACAGATGAGAGAGAGGACAAGAAAGGTAACTGAGCTGGCTAAAGGTCAAACACTAGGCCTATGGAAAGACTGAGAATCCCTTTTTAAGGGGGAATCCTGAAATAATTGTCAAAACCTGGAAGCTTTAGGGGTGAAAACAAGATCAGCTTACAATATCAGTGAGCCAGGCCTTATCTACCAGCCAAATATGAGAAAATATGCAGGAATGTAGTCTAAATACATGAAGAATCTGATGGAATTTCAAGATGGTTTCTCTGTCTTGCCTCAGCTTTTTAAACTACTTATTTGCAAGCCAAATATATATGCATAAAAGAAAAAGAATATTACACAGTTGCTGGAGGGAAGGATATTTCTACTTAAACAAATGAGCAGGAGGAAATGGAGACAGAGAGAAAACGACCATAACCAGGAAAATAAACGAGCAGATGGAGAAAACAAAAAATAGGGAAATAACACCAGGCAGAGTCATGGCTGTGATTCCAGAAGGCCTACCTTCAAATGTTTTATGGTGAGCATGCATAAGAAGAATATTTCCACTGGCCATCTCATTATTTGCCTCCCATTAGTGGCACATTCTACTTGCCCTAAATCCTGCTGAATGCTGGAAAGAACACAGAAGCATGTAAAAATAAAAGCACAAGGGCTTTATTAATGCTTCTATGTCTTAAGAGGCCACTGCAAGCAAAGTAGGGAAGCCTTTCAGGGAAACCATGGACCCAAAGCTCTTAATTCCCCCCATATTCAAACCCAAAGCATCACATTATTCTTATTTCCACCTCTCAGAACTCAGGGAAAACTCACCCAAAAAATTTACTCCCTAAACCACTTACTTTTGAACTTTTATTCATACTTTAGAGGCCCAATTCAGAGCAGCCTGATCTGAACAGAAAGACACATACTCTGTCTTTAGCCCAAAAACCAGTACCATAATTCAGTACATATAGATTTAGTTCATGTTACCTGGCTAAGAAACTCCTAAGAATAAGCTCATTACCATTGACTAGATAACTTCTTAAAATCCAATTGCTTTGTCTTCAGTAGGATTTTAAAATGGTTTATTTCAGATTGCCTTAAAAAACACACCTCTTTATTCATGAAGATATATGTAGCATTTTAAAAACTGTTTGGAGAAATCTGTCCTGTTCTGCAGAGCTCATTGCCTGAGATTTGTTAAAGGCTGGTGATTCTACCTTATCTGGTCAGGAAGCAAGTTTTTGGACTTCTGAATGCTTCTGATTTGTACAGAATCTAAGAACAGTATTAATCATGTGCACTCCCATTTCCTGAGCAAGAAAACGTATGCCAGCTCCCAGCCATCCTGCCCAATAGCTATTTTACTTTCTAGAAGGGAGATGAACATCAAGGAAACACATAAAGAAAACATGAGCTTTTTTTTTTTTTTTTTTTTTTTTTAACTTTTTCTACTACCCTGGCACCATATTTGCATGATTGGTTGCAACAGGGAGGAAGGAAATTACCGTTTCTCCAAATGTTCAAAGGAGACTCACTGAATCTCTCCCATATTTAAAATTCACTCCTTTTCCATGTTTATGAAGTTCTTGTTTCTCATTAGTGATAGAAATTATGGACAAATGAAAATATAACTTCAGAGTAGAATACTACATGGAAAGATCTTGCTTACTTGGGGAAAGAGATCCCTTTTTCATTATCTCTTTTTTACTATGTTTTGTTTTGCTATGTTTTCCAATGGCACCCAAAATTACCAAGCTTCCCCAGGCAAGAGGAACACAACTCACTAAGAATTCAACTCCAAAACCAGTAAGAGATTCTGACATAGCTATCTGTGCTCATAAAGTATGCAAACTATATTCTTCCTTTCAGCACCCATTTAGTCTGTACCAGGAATAAATATATTTGCTTGTAGTGAAGTCTGTAGAAAGTACAGTCAATAGACAGATGTGTTATATGTTTGGATAAGAGAGTCCATTTCCTCTCCCCTCACCTCCCATTTCTGGTAGTTACATACTTTAAATAAGTATGACTAAAATTCTTTATTTGGCATGGGTAGATTGCCAGCTGTTGAATTCAAAGCAGTTTAATTTAATCTAGACGACCACTGTCTGGTTCAAGTGAAAAATGAATATTTATCATTACTAAATACATGAATTATTTACACTATTTATATTAGCCAGAAAAAGAATTGCAAGTAGCTTTGGAAGAAGAGATGATTAAGCTGCTGACTGTAAAGAGAAAGAATATAAAAATATTCTAAACTCATTTTATTTATGGATTGAATATAGACAGTTTACATAATGATCTAGTCTTGGGAATATATATATATATATATATGCATGTATGTGTATATAAGTATATATAAATAAGCTTGGAAGTACTGAGGGAAGGGCAGTGTTCTTGAACTCAGGGAGATCAGAATGATGTAGGATGGAAAATTAGGCAAAGTATGAAACAGGTAGATGATAAAAAGCAAAAAAATGACACTGAGAAAGAGTCGATGGTGTCCGTAAAACAAGTCAAGGAAGAAGGAGGAAAGAGAGAATTTAACAGGCGAAGTCATAGACTCTGGAAAGGAGCACCTGGTAATTTACTGAAGTATAGGCAAGTAAGAAACAGGGAAGAAATCTGAAGCTGAGAAACTTGTTATAAGTGGTGATCCTGAGAAAGGGGAGCCTTTCCATTTGGTCTGTATAGCAGGCAGACAACTGCTGATAACAGGCTGTCTAAAACTTGAAGGGAGGAGCAGGGGTTGCGTGAGTGAAGGCACCCAAGGATTCAGCCTGAATGAGAATGGCTGGAGCGCCGGCTGCAGTCACAGCTCAGTGCTAACCAGTGCTCCTAGGGCAGAATACATTTGGGTTTGGAAATGTGAAGCCTTCTTGTGTTATTATGCAGCATACTGCATGTACAGAAGAGTCTGAGGTCAGGCTTGTGACACTCACAGCACAGAGGGGAGTGATGCTATGCGGAAACAGAGCAGCATGGTAGAATGAAAGTGAATAGTGTTCAGATGACCAGGAAAGCTGGACATGCTTTGAACAAGGAGAGGATAAGGGTTTGTCTGCATCTTCCTCCCATTGCTTTGACATTTGGAGAGTATTTTGCTGCAGAGCTAGTAGTAGTAAGTTGCAGATGTAGTAACAGAACTGTTTTAGCTAATTTAACCTTTTCTTCACTTTCTCATGTTGGTCATCAGTCTGCTGTTCCTCCTTTGAAACATATTGCCCAGAGAAGAAGCACTATGCATATTCCTGACCTACCAAAGTGTAAGAGAAAGTTGAGAAGGAGGATGGAGTTGTTCTTGTCTTATACTGGAATCTAGGAGATGCCAGTAACAGCTTCAGCTAATCCACATTTTCCTTCTCTTAGCCAATGCATGACCAGTTCAGTGAAAACATATAACACATTAGGTAGCTGCTATTAGTAACAGAACTCTAGCCTAGAAACCAAAAAGGTCAGATTAGTATTAATTATCTTGTAGGTATCAAGTTATATGCTATATATATTTTTCCGAAAGGTCAATATTGCATTCCTTCATTTTGTATCCATCTGCTTCATTAGGTAAGGAAAGTAAGCCAGATATAATGGATTTTTGGGTAGTTTTAATCAACAATTTCATCAAAAGCACATTTTTCACCTGTGATAACAACATAATGGAAAAATAGATCAATACATTAATTATATCCATTGCTTTCTAAACTCGGTAACTCTTCTGGAAATTAGAAAGAAAAAAACCTCTGCAACTAAAAGATATTACCTTTCATTGCCAGGCAAATGGCTTCAGAAATATGACCGCCATTTTTATTTTCCAAAAACTTTCACTATTTCTCCAAATAAAGGTCAGAAATTAGGAAACCTCTAATTATAATGTCCCTACAGTAGCAAATAGGCAGTGTAACTGGTTTTGGTAAAACATTACTAGAAGAGGATGAAGCAACATAGCATCATAGAATGGTTTGGGTTGGAATGGACCTGCTACATGGTAGAAGTGGCAACCATAGTATTAATCTTCTTCATGAGACCTCCTCCTCATCACACTGTGGTGAAGACAAATATTCTCATTATTTCCATCCACCCAAGGTTCTGTGTCCACCACAAAAAGGAGGCAAGACTACTGTCAGAGTTGTAGGGAAGTATCTCTAGAACCAGGATGTTTTCTTGTTAGGAAAACCATTTCCATAATGAAAAGCTTATTTGTCTCCTAGGATTTTGAGCTTAGAAAGTGGAAAAGAGCTACAAATCAGCTGAGATTTTTCTGCAAACCTTAGCAGGGTTTGAAAAACATTTGGTCTCCAGGGAAAGTGGAAGCTGCAGTTCTCCCCAGTTTGCTAGCCTTGCTAGCTCCCCTAGTAACAACCCATCTACAGTCACAGCTCTTCGAATGCCTTGTATGTGTTTCATTGTACAACGGAACCCCAGGCAAGCACCAGCTTGGGCCGGTACATATTCTGTGCAGCACTTCCACAGAACAGATCCAGCAGCAGCTCTGCCTTGGGGATAAAGCTTATTAATTTGGATGCAAAATTGAAGAAGTATAGATGTAAAGACAGATCCAGCTCAGAAAGATAGGAACATCTTTACATTCAGACTCAGTGACTCTGGTTCTACTGTTAGTTTGCACCAAGTTGACCGGAACACCTCTAATCTGCAATCTAAGTAAACTTTACATACGTACTACTAACTTCTCTCTGTTCTGTTCCAGTTTCCTTACCCTAAAAGATGCTTCTTTCAGGTGCTTGTTTTACAGCTCTGGACAATTTTAAGAAGACTGAAGACATAGCAAGAGATGGACTCAGAAAAACAAACAAACAAAAACCCAAACCCAAAACAAAACCCAAACAAACACAATAATCTAAACCAGTGACCCTTCCCTACCAAGCTCTATTCAGCATCATGCCTTGTTACTGCTTCTATTTCTTCTTTTGGTTCTTCCAGTAGCTAAACTCTTTAACATGTATTTCTTAATATGATGGCTTAATTTAATTCCAGTTTAAAAACAAGAGCTCAGTTCTACATTATTTTATTCTCCTTGCAGGGCTTACTGGTTAATTCCCAAAGACATCTTGCTTCCAAATATTCCATGAAGCTTTCTGATGCAGAAGTCTACACCATTTGGGGAGCTTTGATTTCACAGACTAGTACCACATGACCCTGATCCTCTGGCCCAAACGACAGTTCAAATTTGAAAATATCTGGGACTAGATTCTTTGCTAGTTGCAAGGAAAGCAGAGAATTGATTCTGGTTTTTTGAGTGAGGGTTGAAGGGAGGATTCTGCAAGTGTTAAACAAATACTTGTGTGAGCAGTGGGAAGAATTAAACCTGGTGTCTTATGAATTTGAAGTGCATAAAAGTGTGACCTTGAACTGAAGCTTTTTTATATAGTGGTGTTATATACTGCCACTCTCACCTTCATGGATACTCTGGAGCCTCATAAGATGTAAGTTCATGCTGCAGCCTTCCCTCAGATGGGCAAAGCTGCAAATTTTTTGTTCATCTATCTGTCCACTTGTTCTCATAAAACTTGTTAGAACTCAGTTACCTCGAAACTTCTGTCATTTTGTCACACTTGATGGTAAAAGATCACTAGATTAAAAAATTATTAGGGGGTACACAAGGACAGATACATGCACAGAGACAGCCTGATCACAGATGCCTTGTTTCCATAGGAAACCAAACTAAAAATAGACAGTTTCCTAAGTGTTAAAGATGGAATTTTTATTTGTTTTTGCAGTTGGAAACCAAACAGACTCACTGTTCACATGGCTTCAGCACATGAGAAATTGGAAAGAAAAGTAATCTTTTTTTTTCTGATAAATGCCTCAATACATGTAATACAGTGACCTGTGACACAGCAGTAAAGAGTCTAAAGGCTGCAGCCTGCTGGGCTGGGTGACAGGTCATCTACGTGGCAGCATATACCAGTTTTTGGGCTTTTTTTCTTTAAGCAATATCTCTAAAATAATTCTGTAACTTCTTTGCTAGAAATGCAACACACAATGACTCCTGCCTCTGTAAATTTCATTGTTTTGAATGATCCAGGCATAAATAAGATTTCTGTTTGGTTTTTCATTCATTCAAGTATTATGTAAATATATATATATAAGTGAGATGAGTCTCTCAAGTGATGGATAGGAGAGATGGACCGACAACTCAGGCTGTCTGTGTATCACCCACTTAGACGCACAGGGATCTTAGGACCACAAGAACTGTGTAAGTACAGATAATCTGAGAACACTTGAAGGGTCTCAAAGCAGAAAACTGTTTTGGAGGCTTAGTAACAAAGCAGAAAGCACAACTTCTGTGGCTTCTTATATGGCAGCACGTGAGATCATTGTATAAAAACAACCATCTAAACACACTTTACTTGTGGCTGAAGTTTCAAAGAATCATAGAATTATAAAATTGTTTCAGATGGAAAAGATGGTCAAGTCCGAGTATTATCCAACTCTACCAAGTCTATTGCTAAACCATGTGCTTCACCACTACATCTATGCATTAATGAACCCACGCATGTGCTAAAGGCTGCTTGTGCTTATTACTACCACCACACCTCAGGTGAGATCTAATTGCCAATAATTTGCTAAGAGAAGCCCTTAACAGCTGTACGGAGGTAGGGCTGCCTCGGCTAGTAGCAGTAAGAAAGTGATTGCAGCTGGAAATTTCACAAAGAGACAGTGTCATGGCATTCATACATATGCCTTCATGCAACAACATATAGCAGTGTCGCATGGTGTGCAGGTATGTGCCTCAAACTACCACGCAATATAGAAATGGCTGCTGCTGGGCCTAAGCTCAAGGTCTACTTAGGTGACTTTCTGCTTCCTACATCAGACACATTCAAGAACCTGTATGTCACCAGAAAACTACAGGAGACCTTCTGAGGATCACATTCGTGGCTTGTAAAGAGAGAAGGTGCTTTGGGTCCTACCCGGTGTGACAACCCCGTCCCTTTCCCAGCATCCATAGCAAACCAACCTCTGTGGCAGCTTCCTCTTCCTGCACGCGGCTGGCGCTGGCAGCCACAGGCCTCACCTTCTGGCCTCTTTGTGAACAGCTAACACATCTCTACAGTCACAGAACGGAGGCGGTTGGAAGGGAACTTTGAAGATCACCTAGTCCAACCCAGGTGCTAGAGCAGGATTACCTAGAATAAGTCACCCAGGAACACGTCCAGAAGGGTTTTGAAAGTCTCCAGTAAAGGAGACTGCATCCTGTTCCAGGGCTCTGTAACCCTCAGAGCAAAGAAGTTTCCCCTGATATTTATGTAGAACCTTCCATGTTCTGGTTTGTGTCCATTGCCACTTGCTTTGTCACTGGACACCACTGAGAAGAGTCTGTCTCAATCCACCTTACACTCACCTTTTAGATATTTAGAAGCATTAATAAGAGATCCCCCTCCTTATAGTAAATAATCCTACAGCATGTTGTCACAATGCTCCTCATCTTCCTGCCACAACCTTGATTTACTGGATAGAAATTTTGGGCTCCCCAGTCTAGGAGGGACAGGGACCTGTTGGAAAGAGTCCAGCAGAGAGCCAAAATGATGAGTGGGGAACTTGAGCATCACACCTGCAAAGAGAGACTGAGAAACCTGGGGCTGTTTAGTCTGGAGAAGACTGAGACGAGTTCTGATCAATGTATACAAGTATCTGAGGGGTGTTAAATGGCTGGGGCCAATCTCTTTTTGGTAGTCAGCAGCAATAAGACAAGGAGCAGTGTCTACAAACCGGAACATAGAAGGTTTCACCTCAACATGAGAAGAAACTTCTTTACCATGAGGTTGACAGAGCACTGGAACAGGTTGCCTAGAGAGGCTGTGGAGTTTCCTTCTCTGGAGACTTTCGAAACCCACCTGGATGCATTCCTGAGCAAACTACCCTAGCGGATCCTGCCTTGGCAGGGAGGTTGGACTCAAAGATCTCTGGAGGTCCCTTCCAACCTCTAAGATTCTGTGATTCTGTGAAATACATCCTGAATTTTAAAAAGCAGGAATGTGGGGTAGGTGTGAGACCCCAAGTGAGGGGAAGAGAAACTGATAAGCAACTGTCTTAACCTCTGTCCATAAAGAATGACAAAAGCAGTGCAATTTCTGCCTGAGAGACTCCCCAGTCTGCCAGCTCTTTGAGGCAGATATAGTGGCCTTCCAGTACCTTAAGGGGGCTACATGAAGGCTGGAGAGATACTGTTTGCAAAGGCCTGCAGTGACAGGATGAGGGGCAATGGCTTCAAACTAGAGAAGAACAGATTTAGATTGGATGTTAGGAACAAGTTTTTTACTATGAGGGTAGTGAAGCACTGGAACAGGTAGCCCAGGGAGGTGGTTGAGGCCCCTTCCCTGGAGATACTCAAGGTGAGGCTCCACAGGGCTCTGGGCAACCTGACTTAGTTGAGGACATCCCTGCTGATGCGGGGGGAGAAGGGGGGTGGTGGTTCAGGCAGTTGGACTAGATGACCTTTGGAGGTCCCTTCCAACCCAGGCCATTCTATGATTCTATGATGAGTGGGAATCTGGGGACAGAAGGCCTCTGCCAGACAATAAGGCAGAAGAGAGGGAGCCAGGCCTCTGAGGGAGCATGGCTAGAGGCTGCCACCATGATGGTGGCCAGAGCTGGTCCTGGCCTCTGCTCCTCAGTGAGTTAAGAGCCATGCCTGCAAACTTTTATTTTGCAGTTTGGAGGATGGGTAAAGAAGAGGTTAGGAAGTGCTAGCTTAAATCCAGGATGGAGTTTTTCAAGGATAGGTTGTTACACACAGATTGATGCCACACTGTTGTCAACATGCCAGGGGTAGTTTTAGCTGTCAGCTCTGTCAGAGTCTGCCAACCAACTTTAACTTGTTTTCTGACTTTTCCAAATGTTTTCCAAGATTTTGCTTGCTGTGCTGAGGATAAATTGTCCCTTGCTTTCTGTAAAACCGCATTTGTTTACTTGTTTCCTTTTCCTCTCAATTTCTTTCTGTGGTTTTGTCTTTTTTGGCAAAACACAAGCATAAACCCTGCATCTTTGCCTAACCATGATATAAACACACTTCACCAAATCTGTCTGAAAACCACAAGTTTTTTTCTCCCACCAGTGGTCACTCTTGTGCAACTCACATTTGCTTCCCTATTGAGCTGGGTATGTCTCCACCATGCCCCTACCCAAGGTTATGAACTGGACATGCAACTACTCAGCTGCTGTTCAGCAGCTCTTTTCTTTATTCTCAAACAGGTAAAGGTATCATTCTTCTGGAATGAACATTTTTTGGGAAAAGTCTTCCAGCCATGTCTGCAAGAGATCTGAACAGGTAAGCTACAATCCTGCAGCTTTTCATTCTTTCCCAGAGCCTCTCTCTTCCCACTCTGGGCTGATAGTGAGTAACTCCATCTGAAAAAGCAAATCTTGCTTTGCAAACACAGTAATTACAGTGACACAGCATTTAAGGAATGTTAAAAGTACAGGGGACTTCAAAGATTGAAACATTGGAAAGCTGAAAGTAAGATTGTACAACTTCTGTGTATGCATTATGCTACTTTTACTGGGCTGCCTGCTGTTTCATTCACATGTAGGATAGATAGTACAGACATACTTATGTTTTTCCTCGCAGTTCAGTGTGTGGTCCCAGGCATTGTTTACTCCCTAGTTATTTATTTCCTGTTCAGCTTTTTTGTAGCACTTTTTACAGTAACCTATGTTACATTTACCTATGTGATAAACAAGATTAAATTTATTTTTTTAGTACTACTAGAAGATGAAGGGAAATGAGATACAGAAGGAAAAAAAAAAAAAAGAGAGAGAAAAGTCTCCTGATGTAAGATTATAATTATTCCAGAATACTTTACACATTTTTATACAAAAACACTCATTTGGGGTTGACTACAGAAACTAAGTGTTTATGACATTTCCTTAAAATGCAGCAAAGTAAATATCTGGAGCAATTGGATCACCTGAGTAATGTTAATCAGTTATTGAAGTCAGTCATTTTGCTCCTTGAAATCCACTGAATTTGCAGAAAATATATATATAAAAGACTGTTTTATTCTGGCTACTTTCTGTTTTCAGTGTAGCTTAAAAAAAAAAAAAAAAGGTATTCATCTTTTAAAAGTACTCATAGCTGATACTGATTTTTAAATGATACCGAGGTTTACTATGAATGTTTCATAAAAATACTCAAGTGAAACTTTACATCTTTCTAGAACGATTGTCCTTTGTCCTCAGCTTCATCTAGTTTAGCACTTCACTGCATCTAACCCTTGAGTATCAGTTTGGGCCCCCTGAAAATGATGTACGTATAAGTGACCATAAATCACTGACTATGTGGTTTGCCTGTCACCATGATGACTTCACTAATGGCTCTTAGAGAATCTGGATCTCAGTCTTAAGTGGATCAGTCCCAGGAATCTCTATGTCATTTATTACCAGCAGTTTATCAATACGTGGAGATCTAGAAGAGCCTACTTCACTACAGAACCCTGATTGATCCCAAAGCAGCTCAGAACTATGCAAGGACTCGCAGGGAAAAAAAAGTAGCCTACTTCACTACAGAACCCTGATTGATCCCAAAGCAGCTCAGAACTATGCAAGGACTCGCAGGGAAAAAAAAGTAGCACACTCTTATGTTATTAAATATATAAAGCACATGAACTTAAGATCTAACAGTGCTACTGCAATCTATTTTGCTACAAGTCCTTGGCACTGAAATGTGTATAATTTTATTATAGTTTCTTCCTACCATCTTTCTAAAAGGCTCATAAATAAAATGGAAAAGAAATCTTGCATGACACTGATATCACTGCAAATCACTCCAGAGTCCTGGGTATCTTTATCATAGCATGGACCTCTCTAGCTGAGCTAAAGGAACAGTTAGCAGTGGCAGATTTTACACATGGTTTCCCTGTTGGCTTCCAACTGCAACTTGCTTTGTTTACACCTTTTCCACAACTAGTCTTTTCCTTCTTTCCTTCCACACAATGGTACTCCTTCATGGAGCATGGTAGTCCTGCTCTGGCAGGGGGGGGTCAATTCAATGATCTCTTTGCGTCCCTTCCAACCCCTGATATCCTATGATCCTGCGATTCATGTGCTTAGTTCGAGATCCTCCAGTCTGCTTCTCTCCATCAGCACTCAATCCTCTTTGGTCCTTGGCCCAGCCCTCACCTCTCTATTCAACCTGCCCACACCTCAGATCTCATTCTTTCCCACACCAGTTTGCAGCTCCAGGCTGAGGTTTCTTCAGGCTTTTTGCCCCCGTTATTTCACAAGAGACAGGCTCAAGCATTTCTGTACTTTGAGCTCAGGCATAATGTAAGGCCTTTTTCAAAAGGGAAGGTTGTTAGGCAATAGGTGAATGAATGAACATTCCAAGATCATTTTAATTTAATTCTTTTTATTAAAAGGTACTAAAAGGTATAGAAAGATTTACCCTTGAAATACCTTCTGATTGTCAGCATCACCCTCAGTACAAACAGGTTCAGTTCTTTTTTTTGATTGCTAACTTGTAAGACCAGATTTTTCCTAAGCTGTGAGTGTTTCTGAGTTTGGGGTTGCTCAGTGAGAGACTAGAAATAAGATGTATAAAAAGCTGCTGAGCCTTACTCTCTAGCAAAGTACTGAAAAGTTAGGCTTGTCCTCTTAGGTACATTTTGGAAAATTAATCAAGATGAATTCCAAAGCTGGATTAGTGAACATGTAGTGATGAAGGATAGAGGCCTAGAGACGAAACATTCCAGCATGGATTTGAGCAGGAAGTTGGTGGACGCACACTGCAATGTGGTAGTTGCCACATACTTATTGTTACTCCATTGTAAATGGAATATGGGATAGTCCTGTGTGACATAAATTATTTAATGTTTGCTTCTACAGACTCACTTGCATACCAGCAGTAATTGTAGATGATATGTTGTATATTCACATTTAAGCTTAGGTCACAGTCATTTCTTCCTAGGCCTGTATGAAAATGAAGTGGCCCTGCTCTGTATGTGTTGCACTTTGCAAGCAAGGTCGTTGCTGTTCTGTGTCCTCTAAGTGTTTTATGAGGGACGACAGATCCACTGTAAATTCACATTTCTAGCTTTATCAGATTTCTCTTGGTAAACATTGCCAAGTAAGCAAACACTTTCCCACCTCTTTTAGAGTCGTCATCCTTAGAGGAAATTGTCATGCAGCGATCCAGATCTATGAGCAGACCTGTCTTTGATGTCAGTGGGAAGTCTAAGGCAGAACTACCAGGGTTTTCTCACTCCAAGTCATGTAGAGCATAACAGGGAAACATGCAATAAGAGGTTGTACATGATATATCACAAAATGTGGTTTGGCACCAAGCACAGTAACAGTTTAGGGAACAGGCTGTTCTTTAAATAATGTACTTTTGGTTTTGTGTTTTAATTCTTTGTGCTGCTGATATACAGTGAAGGCTTTTTTCTTCAAAAAATTGCAACTCACATCTGATGCATCAAAACGATGCAGTATGTGCTTTCTTTGTTGAAGTTTTCAATAAATCATTCAGCTTTCTCAGGGGTATTATAGAATTCACACTGGAATAGGATTGTGGAGGGTCTTTTTTTTTTCATGTTGAAACAGAGGCTGGATTTTAAAATGTTGATGTGTGTAGATACACATGTGAAAATTTACAAGCCTGGCTTTGAAAATCTGATGTTAAACACAGCACAGGTGAGAGAACAATGTGGGAAACGGAATGAAAAGTTCAGTGTTCAGCTAAAAATACCAAAAGAAGTGGGACCTTGGAGGTCCCCATCATCAAGTTTTACCAGAGGTCAAATGGGTGATTGGTAATTGGCACCTTTTGAATTTAATGTTGTTGTGTAGCTAAGCACATACCCAGCAGCTAATCCTGAAATAAAACTATTAGAAGTTCAAAGCTGCACTTAATATTTTTATGGGTTTTTTTCTGTCTGTCCTCTCTTTCACAAAGGAGTTTGTTTTGTCTTATTAGGTGTTTATGCTGAAGACACTGCAATAACTGGAGAGAAATGTCTACATGTCTGACAGATTTAAATCAGTATTAGCACTGTAGGTAACTGATTAGTTCGGTGTCTGGTATGAATACTTGGGCTGCAGAGTATTGAATGATCTTACCACTATAGGTAGCACCCGGATTTTCTGCTTGCCATACGTTGCAAAAATAGCTGAGTGAACAATGGATTTTTAAAATTCCATCACAAAATAAAACTTTTTTTTTTTTTAAGTGCTCTGATTCATCCCTAAATTTGTCCTTCAAATTTAAATAAACCCCTTTTTTTCCCTCCTTTTTTTATCACTTACAATTTTTAGAGACTCTTGTCATCGTACAGGTTTAGATTGAATTTTATATTAACAGTACTTGTTTGTGAGACAAATCTTTTAAAGCATTCTTAACCAAAAAGGTGTTAGCATTCTTGAAACCAGAATTACTTAGTTTGAAAAGGTTCAGGAAAAAAAGTTTTTCTATTTACAGTATTTTCTTCTTTATTTCTTTTCACCAAATTATTGACTGAATCTGTTCCGGTAGCAAATTATTTCATTTTCTTCAAAACTATGAAAAGAGCAACCTGATTTTATTTTAAGCATTACCTTTGTGGGGGGGAAATAGAACAAATTTTTGTTTTAACACAGTGAAGTAAGAGAGAGAAAAGGCAAGAAATAAAATGTGGTGAAGTGTGAAAGGGCCAAGCTAAGTGCTCTTCAGCAGTGAGTGTGATATTACTAGGAAAACCTGCAAAAATAGATCTTACAGGGAAGTGTAAAGGGAAGCGAGTGAGTGAATCACTTATTTGGTAGACTAAAAGCAGTGAACAGCCACACGGGGTGTTAAGCAAAGCACAGACTGAGCATGGATGAAGGCGAAACACTCATGATGGTAAAAGCTACTTGGGCTAAATTGTGTTGGATTTAATATGACTTGAGGCATTGAGTTTTCCTCCTGAAGCTCCTCATGTTGACAAGCACTGCTTCTAAAACTCCACCACAATAATGTTAACCATTGTAAGTATCAAGGGCAAGGGTGAAACCCTGGCTCTATTGACATCATTAACAGTTCTGCCATTGATCTGAACTGGGTCAAGATCAGCCCAAATTAAAGCAGTAGCCTCGCTGACGAAAGACCTCTAGTCAAAGGGAGGCCCTGTCATTAAGTTTGCCAATCCCATGTGTTATAGTCAACAAAGGTCAGTAAGATGGAAGGTCTCAGATTTAGATCTCTAGGAAGATAAGAATGCCAAGCTGAAACAAGACTCCAGAGAAATCAAGGCATTGCATTATTTGAATATTTGCTTTATGGCTTGTTTAGGAAATTTTAAAATATGCTTTA
Source organism: Psilopogon haemacephalus (assembly GCA_013396835.1). Classification (NCBI taxonomy): domain Eukaryota; kingdom Metazoa; phylum Chordata; class Aves; order Piciformes; family Megalaimidae; genus Psilopogon; species Psilopogon haemacephalus. The sequence goes on along the minus strand of VWZI01001681.1, from coordinate 32,495 downwards.
TCCATATTCAAATCCAGTATAAACTGAAGAGTATGATCTCCGTGGGAAGAGGTCATGGAAATAATATCTATGCACCTGCCTACAGATCTATGCAAACATTTTTAAAACAGACATTTTGGAAAGAGACAGCTACTGCTGATCTATTGTTGTTTCCATGCACATATTTATATAAATCCTCTTCTCGTAAAATGCCAAATACCCTGCTCAGCTTTGAATATAGACAGAAGAAGCACAACTTCAGCCTATGTTAAACACTTAAAATACTTTAGGGATCTGGACTTGGTAGGGACAACTGAACATGTTATTATTAACTGTCTTTAATAGAATTATCTATTAATTATAAAAATCATTAATTCCAAACTATGTATGTCCCTAATAGAGTTTGTAACTTTTTACTGACTGTTAACCATTTTCTTCTTGACTTCTGCTTTAAGAAAATCTAAAATGCAGTCTGAATAGTAGCCACAAACCCTATCTGTTAGTTTAATATGCAATCACTTGCACACCATTTGATAATGGGCGATGTAAAACATTGTGTGTGTGAGTACACACACATGTGTTTATTAGTACACAAATCCTTTAATTTTCTTCCTGAGACCAGCACATTTTGGAATGATATTTTAATTTATTATTATGAAAGGAATGGCAACTGGTTTTTAATGGTTACAGAATGGTGACTCACAACACTGTCCCAGATGCTGTCACCGTCACTATGAGAGCAGATTTGCAACATCTTGTCATAGGCACACATCAGTGCTCCTGCCTGCTGCCTTCATCCCAGAGGACAGCCTAACACCTGCTGCTGGCAGCATGCCGGCCCTTCGGGGAACAAATGTTCCATTGCTGCTGGGTGATAGGACAGGACAGACTCGAGATTTCAAGTGAACTGGCTAAAGGCACCCTAGGGCTTGATGCACCCACTCCAGCACCCAGATGGTTGCCATTTCTGTAGGAATATTAGACAGTGAGTGGTATAACTGTCTCCTATAAATAAAGAACAGGAAAAAAAAAAATCAATGGCACCCTAGATGGGAAGATTTCTAGCATTAGCTGTAGTTCCTTAGGAAAAAGATCTCACATTTTTCCAGTCAATATTATACTGCTGCAGTAATAGATATCTTCTTCGTATTTACTCACATTAGGAACTTAGAAGAGTGAGGGGGCTTTATTTGTTTGTTTTACATCAGAACGTAATTAAAAATACAATTCTGGAATGATAATGTGCTTCTTTCTGGAAGAGTATCTTTAATCTTACATAGTTTACAACACACATTGGTTTTTTTTTCTTGTAGTGTTCAGCTGCCATATCTTTATTTTACCATATATATTATGTTTAGGTGTAAGACAGCAAGAACAACATGGATAAATATATTTAGTAAGTGCTTCTTTTAAAGGTTTCAACCCACCCAAAGACCTAAAATTAAAGAATGCTGTGCACTAGCTCTTGAAAGCCTGAGGTTTTCACTGAGGCCAAGGCGAGTTAAAAGGACTCGTGGCTTGGAATAAGGAGCTCAAGATCAGGCCTCTCATATAGTATGTAATGTGCTTCTTACATTTATTACCCATTCCACATCCAGTGGGGTGATAATTGGAGTGTTATGACATTTTTACTTCATGTGGATTGAATAGCAGGCTAATAAAGATGAGGGTGGAATTTTTTTCCAGCTATTATACTCAAATTTCAAATAACACCATTTTTACTCTCTGCTTTTGAAAAGGTTTTTTGTCCACATTATTCCCCAAAGCTTAGATCAAAACCATGTTATGTTTCTGAGAAAGGTGCAATCCAGGATGTGGTGCCTTAGTATTTCAGCTACTGCAGCTTAGTTTTGATACTCTTTTGCATTTCAGCCTTTGAGGGGAGTTTATTCTTATGAAAACAATATCCTTTACAAATAAAAAGATTGATCATATAGTTGTAGAAGGGTGTCTTGGGCCAAAGCCTCTAGATTGTTGCAGTTTAATTCAATATGCTTTAAATCAAAGTGCAGTGGAGCAAAACCCAGGTGATACTTCACTTTCACTGCAGCACGCCGCACTTTTCTGCAACAAATCAATATAACCTACCTCACAATACACTGAGAAACACCCTCAACTGCCACCAGGAGAATTCTGAATGACTTTCACCAGTTAAAAATTCTCTCCTTTCCTCTTGCTAGAGAGGTTAATGGTCATGATATATCCCTGTAAATTCTTAGGAAAGAGCAACATCACACAAACAGTGTAATCTTGGAACAAGTTTTTATGTTATTCTTTTTGGTGGTCTATAAACAAAGTTTCCAGGTAATGCCAGTTCACCATAATCTCTGTTAGTGATCCCACAACTGGCCCTGGGCAAATCTGGTTTTCTTTGTCGCCTGTGCCTGTACCATGATGCTTATAATATCCACAGCAGAGGGATGTCGGGTGAATCTCTGTGCTTGCAGAGGACTTTGAAGATGAAAATACTTATTTAAATGTTACATATTGTCACTATTATTATTAGAGATTACAAGGGTACTCTGCCCTCAGATGGACATACACAGCTGCTGCTATTCCTATTGTCGATGTTTACACAAGTAACCTGCAATGGTGCAGAGAGGTACGAATCTAGAGTGTAAGTTCAGTAAGTCAGCATTACTAGAGCAAAGACAAGGTTTTTATGTGCAAGTGTCAGGCATGCAAATTTGTATGGTCATGATTTCAAGGTGCTGGTAAAGAACTTTAGTTGAATGAACTCCTTTCAACTTCCATTTCTACAATTACATTAATTATCACATAAATTAGAATGAAAGCAGGAAAAATATTTATCATAAATCTTTGGGTAGATCTCCTAATCAAAAGTGGCCAGAGGTAGGGCAGTGCTGGTGGCAGAGATCTGGTTGCAATTCAGAGATCAGGCTGAGCAATCATGTCATGTTTGGGTTATACTTCATGAGCCTTCTCTTCTGCAAGGTTTACTTGCAAACTGTGGAATATCTGAGGTCCTACTGGAAGAAATGAGCCCCAAAGGTTGGATTAATCTTAAAGGGCACTTCTAATCTGGAATTTCTTTTCAAACTGATTAAATGTTGGAGATTCTGTTGTCCCTCAGACATTGCATTCTGTTTTGACATGGTTAAAAGTATTTTTTCACTCTCCTGCATACAGTATTTACAGAGAATTTGAAAGCTAATCTTTCTGACTGTACTATGCCACTCTCATGAAATTCAACTGCGCTTCTGTAGTCTTGCTGCCTTTGATTATCTTGCCAGGTGTAGCGACAGTTATTTGATTTAATTAATAGAAACCCAGCCTTGTACTCAAATGAAAATCAAAAGAAGAATCTCCCTAAATAGGTTGTCTGCCATCTTCCACTTTTCAGTATAGACTGCTGGTTCAGTTCCCTTTCCGTGGCTGCCTCATTACACTTGCAAAATGGGAATCACCAGGATTCAGAAACAGAATAAAGAAAAATGCCACTTGTTTGTTGTTTTAATGATAGTGTTGGCAAATAGCAGAGATGCTTCATTTACTTTGGAAATATGCATTTATTGCTTTAAGTTCAGAATATTCTGTGAAGCCGATCCATGTAAGAACCAGGGTTTGAGAAATCCAAGAAATAAACTCATTCCTGCAGTTAATACTGCATTTCAGTGCGTGTTTTAAGGCCAAGAATACGTCAATAGCAGGAGATACATGCATCATCAAAATCCAACCACCCAGACTTGCTTTTTTTAATGAAAATATACAAAGTGGCTTGGAGTCTGAAAAGCCAGTGTTACTACTGAAGAGCTCAACATTAAGACAAGGGAAGCCAGAGACTGTGGGCCAAGCTGGCTGACATAGCAAGCTACTGTCTGAGCAGCTGCCTAAGTGCTTAAAGAGTTCTGTTTGCTTTTTAAAGTTTAAGATGAAAACAAGGAAAAATAGAATCTTTCATTAAAGTTCTGTTGCCCTGGATAAGAAAGGACAGATTCTGGGTGGTCCCCATGAGGTTTCTTTTTAACTTGATAGCCAGTCTCATGGATACTTTTCCAACAGTTGTAGGAGATGAAATGTCTCTGAATGAATTTCCTTTTTTTCCAAATTAAAGGAACAAAAGGAACAGCTAGATCTCTATGTAGCTAGCTTTGAAATCATCCGTCTTGGGCTTGTCTGCATGTTTTATGCAGTATTATGTATTGACTGCTTTTCCTTCATGCTAAACAGATAATCATGGCAACCTGGGATGCCTCACTTGAGCACGGCAAACCACTTGGGCTGGTGAGTGTTCAGGATGGTCACTGCAAAATGCAAAGATATTTAACAGTGGTTACACATGACCAGCTCACCTTGCACCTTGGAAAGCATAGTCACCTGCCACCTCTACGTTGTGTTCTCCTGCTCTGTGGGCACCACATATGCATAATATAGAACTAATAGGTTGCAATGGTTCTGAGAGTTATCATTCCCTTTTCAAAGATCTGGTTTGAAATCTCTTTATGAAAAGGCCTCTGCTTGAGACAAAATGAGCTGTATGGTTGGCCTTCTTCAGATGAACCCACCATCTTTGGATTGATGTGAATAAGGAAGATCTCCCAGGAGCAGGCACATTGCCAGATAGTAGCACTAGTAAGACAGTAGAAATGGGCTGCAGGAGCTGGGCTGTAACTTCCTTTAATCCAACTTCTGCTGAAAGATGTACTTTGAAGAGAGATAACTGTGGTAGTGCATTCATACCATCAGCTGGTATCCGTGATGCAATGCAGGTGAGAGAAGAGCAGGAAAGAAAATAAGCCCTTACTGATGAGATTATACAAAAGTAAACAAAAAGAAAATACAGCTATTAGCTCCTTTACATATATGTATGTGTGTATATATATATATATATATATAGTCATCTAAATAATCTAAACACCAAAACTGTACACTTCACAACCTGAAATTACTTAAATGGCTTTCATCCAAGAATTACTGTGACAGGTCCATACAAACAAACTGTCCTCTAGCACTGTTATGTCTGCACTGTGCACAAGCTGCATGTGTACAATAGTTTATATTCCTTAACTGCTTCAAAACTAAGTCAATTCTCTGAGTTTCTTCATCAGTTCTGAATGGAATTTAGTAAACCACATGGCTCTTTAGTAACCCAGGTGGCTCTTCAAAGCATCCTACTGCACAATTGGCTTAATCGTCTATTTCTTCACAGGATCCTTTCCATTGTGCAAAACAAGACGCACAAAAAAAAAAAAAGCTCCATGAAGCCCTGGAGCAAATGGCGACAAAGACAACACTGAGCTGCTGAAAGACATCTGAAGATATGTCTCCATCACTTTCACAGAATTAGTCAACACACTTGTAGAAAGAAAGCCAGATTATGACATCACCATCTTGATTTTACCATTACACAAATCATACAATCACAGAACAGTTTTGATCTTTTAGGCCTTCCAGATGTTCAGCAGAGTTCTGTATTCCTGAAGTTGTGTTCATTCTTTTGTCCTTAGTAACCTGACAGTGGAATTTCCTTAGATTGATAGTTTCCCAAAATGTAAGAATACAACAATGATATAACATTTTTTTTTTTCCTAACAAGCATTTCAGATATATCCAAGAAAATAAATACTGGGACAAAACTTGATTTTACATTCAGGTGTACAGACACTAAAAACCTCTATGTGGAAAATAATGACTGTTCCATGGCTTGAAATAGTTTACTGACACTTTCTAGCCCAGTTAATATTCAGCTGGCAGAAGAAGTCTGAGAGAAATCATCTCTTCACGCAAAAATTACAGTCAGTAAAGTAAAATTAAAGCAAGCACTTGGCTTAGTTCTAGGTGATAGTTAAAGCAAGAAAGACCAAGTATTTGAATTGGCCTGAAGTCTACTCATCATTATTTGTCCTATATGAAAGGAAGGGCATTGGAAACACACTGGTGGCTTTCTGTCCCTCTCATTGTGCCTGTTGTTGCAAGAATAAGTAAATGACTTAATTTCTTGAGTCAGCTATTTCACTTGCTAAAAGCGATCCATTTATTAATTTACTTTACATTTAAAAGAATAATGATCTTTTTAGTATAAAGCCCCCATGTTTAGACAAGCGGAATTTAGAAGAAAAAATTGCCATGGAATTGCTTTTCCATAGGAGACCATTGCTTACTCAAAGATGTAATTCAGATTTCCAATTTTCCCATGCCTTAATTGCCATGTTTATGGCCACTACCTTCAGTTTTCGATCATTGTCATCATTCCAAACCCTGGGCATTTTCCAACAGTGACTATTCCAGATGTAAGGACCAGTCACACATTATTTGTTCCCTCATTCCCAAGAGAGGCAATCTATATGATGAGTAAATTATTCTGGCAACTGAAGCATTTTTGAGGATCGTGTAGGGCTTGCATGTCACAGAATGGTCTGGGTTGGAAGGCATCTCTGGAGATCATCTAGTCCAACCTCTCTGCTAAAGCAGATCACCTAGAGCAGGTTGCCCTGGATCAAATCCAGGCAGGTTTGGAATCCCTCAAGAGAAAGAGACTCCACAAACTCTCTGGGGAAACTGGGCCAGTGCTCTGTCACCCTCACAGAAACAAAGTGTCCTGAGTAAACACCTAGAAAAAATACTGCCTTTGCAAAGGCTTATGGCATGTTTCCTTAATTTTGTAGCAGAAAGCAGTCCTTGGGGAATTCTGGTTATCAAAGTTCATGAGAACATAAAATAAGACTTTCTGCATGTTTGTTCTATCGAACCTAGCATCCTCCCTACTGGAGGAGTCAGAAGTGAATTCGAAAAGTAGAGTATAATAATAATATTAGAGTGACCCTCCTCTTGTGTAATGTTCTGGTTTTGAGCAGTCAGTTCCTCAAGCACTCAAGGCTGCAGCTGGATCATGCTGTCTAATGACTATAAATAGTTGTATTCTCCATAAATTTGTTTAACTCCTTTTTTCCATCATCAGATTTATTATTCTTCAGAACGCTGATGGGGTTTAGGATTGGATCATTGCAAGAACACATTATATGTTATTTATATTCAAAATATTGAATGTCTACCTCAACAGTATGGCCCTACTTGTTCTAAGATTATATATGAGGTTGATATTCCTGCTTGAGTAAACATATAGTTACTTGTTAACAAAAATAACATCTTAACTGCTTAAGTGCAATTTTCCAGTGACCCAGAAGATCATTTCTTTTAGGCTTTATGCAGTCTAAAGCTCAGCGTGAGTTTAACCTCCATCTATGGGTCCACAGACATAGCAGCCACAGAACAACAAAGGACCTTACCTAAAAGAAGAAAGCATAAAATTCAAGCGTAAAATTCAAGCATAAATTTCAGAGACTGTATAGCAAAAATTTACTGGATGATTTTAAAACTCAGGAGGCTGAAATGAGAGCTGAGAATGACGGAGAGGGCAGGTACTGACCCTCATGTTAAAAGATGTACAACAAAGGCATTTTCTAGAAGTTCTCATGGAAAGCCTTTTAGACAAATTAATTAAGCAATAAGACATGACAGGGTGTGAATCACTTAGTAATGATTTACGCCTATTGTGTTGTTAGGCAGAAGGCCAAAGGCCGAGTGCTGTCAAATCACCTAGGTGTAAATTATCATTTGATAATTTGAGCCCTGGAGTGTGTTATTATAATTAGAAGGTGTTCTATCATTAAAGTTTGCTACTTCATTCAATTTTTTTTCTCTGCTCAGTCTCATTTTGATACCTAGATTTCTATCATTAAAAATGGAACCTCTTTTTTTCCTATTTTGAGATTTTTTCCAACTAATATCCTGAGAGGCTTTAGATAACAAACCCTGTCATATAGCACAATGCACAGCAAAGAAGTCAATGAAGGGATGTCAGCACTGTAATTTAATTACTGCATCTCTGTTCAGAAAGGCAGTTACAGACAAAGGGAAGTATTAGGGTTATAGGGGAATGTACAATTTAAAATTAGTTTGAAACTAGATGCAGACCTATGAAGATGTATGAGGCAGCTGCAGATGAATTTCACTTTTCACTTTAAATAACACAAAGAAGGGGAAGAGACAGTAAACAAATTGTTCCAGGTTGCAGCATCCAGAAGGCTGTGGAGGCAACAAGGGAAAGGCAACACAAAAACTGATTATTCAAATTGAGAGAAGCGAAGTGCAGCAAGAGCTGTTCAATACAAAGGTGTGAACACATCTCTAGCATTGGAAATTCATACAGGGCAGCTTGTCAGAACCCTATCGCTGTCTACTTGTCTGCTTGTTCTGTTCTAGTATGTTTCTTTCAGCTACCTAATACTATGGACAGGAAATGAAAGTAGCAGGATGTCCAGTTTGATTCTGTTTGCCATTCTTAGGTCCTTAGAGTCATTGGTTGTATTATGTATTTCTAGCAGAAGGAAGATGTTTTTGAGTCTGAAATAGAAATTGGTGCCTAGGCAGCCTCTTTTTCCCTCGTCTTGTCTATGGCTTCAATATAGGTAGAAAAATTTATTTTACCAAACCCAGCTATTAACATTAACTGAGGTCATAGTCTTGCAATAAAACATGCTTAATGTCAGAACATGCTTAATTCTGCAGCCTGGACTGCAGAATTCCTAGCACTGAAATGATTACCCAGAGATAAAAAGCAGTTCCAGGATGCAAGTATCCAGGGTGAAATGTCAAGGTCAATAAAGAGAATGTTTTTCCAGCCATTAGACACACTCAGAAAAGATAATTCTACCAAGCTAGCATTTCATTATTCAGCCATGATTTCAAAATCAACATGAAACCATCTTGTAATTGATCTGCCTGTTAAAACAACACATCTCAAATCTGTTCTGACAAACCACTGGTCTTAAATCTATTTTTCTGGAGTTTACTTTTAATGTTTATTGGTGGCATATGCTCCTTTTTTGTTGTTGTGATTATTTTTGCATCTATTTCCTCCCCCCTCCCCCTCATTTTCTGTTACCACAAAAATTGCCTCACATCCTATTGCACTGATTTAATCAGAAGGATCCAGATAGTGTGATATTTGGCTGCAGCATCCGTCTAGCATACTATTAGTAGGTTAGGGTTTGGAAAATTGACAGAGAAACAGATGTTGGGATTATTTTATGTCACTTGAATATCATTATATAGTTGTCAGAAGCTTCTATTTTCTTATTTTAGGAAGATCATTATTTTATGGAGGAAACAGTTTAACTTTTTACCAGCCAGAGAGAAGGGAAAAATAAAATTAAAGACCTGAGAAAAGTTATAGGGAAGGAATTACGAACCTTCAGGCTGTGCCTGAAAGTCTGTGCAAAACATGTGGTATTTATGAAATTGTTCTAAGGGCATAATTGTCACTGTCCAGGGCAGAGGGGTTGGAATTAGATGATCTTTGAGGTCACTTCTAACCTAAACCATTGTATTCTATGAATAATCCTGGTTGTGCCTGTTTCCCTCAAAGATACATAGTAGGAAGTAAGGGGAAAACCTAGTCTCATGTTCTTCACATCCACATGAAGTGTTACAGAAAGGAGCCACCATTTGTGTTATTTATCTTAATAGCATAGTACGCTGCGGTTTCTCTCTTTCCATAAAGAAAAGAGTCAGCTTGTAAATAAAGAACTTGGACATGTTGCCATGTCATCATTCCTTTTATCTATGCTTATCAGTCACAGTGAGGAAAAAGATCTAGCTGGTGTCCAAAGGACAAAGGTCAAAAACCTTTGTTGCCATTTCCACACACAACTAGTGTCTTACTATTCGACTATATTTCTTAAAGTCTAATTCCTCTTTTTTCTGTCTATCACTCTGAGAACAGGCTACAAGAGTTGGGGCTCTTCAGCCTGGAGAAGAGAAGGCTTTAAGGAGATCTTAAAGTAGCCTTCCAATATCTGAAAGGATATTGGAAGAGGGATATCTGGGGAGGGACTATTTCCAAGGTCTTGTAATGACGGAACAAGGGGCAGTGGATTTAAACTGGCAGAGGGGATATTTAATCTGGATGTTAGTAAGAAGTCCTTTACAGTGAGGGTGGTGAGACACTGGCACAGGTTGCCCAGGGAGGTTGTGGATGCTCCCTCCCTGAAGGGCTTCAAAGCAAGGTTGGATGAGGCCTTGAGTGACCTGTTCTAATGGGAGGTGTCCCTGCCTATGGTGGGGGATTGAAACTAGATGATCTTTGAGGTCACTTCAAACCTAGAGCATTCTATGACAGCAGTTGCCCTTCCATTGTCTATCACTGCTGTGATTTCATAATAAAATGCCAGCAAATTTGTCAGGCATGATTTGCCCTTGGTGAAGCCATGCTGCTTACCACCAATCACCTCTTCTTGGTTTTCCATTTGCCTTAGCAGGGCCTTCAGGAGGATCTGCTCTGTGATCTTGCTAGGCACAGAGGTGAGACTGACTGGTCTGTAGTTCCCGGGGTCATCCTTTTTTCACTTCTTGAAGATGGGCATCATGTTTGCCCTTTTCTAGTCAGCAAGAATTTCACCAGTTAGCCATGACCTTTCAAATATGATGGACAGTGGTTTAGCAACTTCATCTGCCAGTTGCCTCAGGACCCATGAGTGGATCTTGTCAGGCCCCATGGACTTGTGTACATTCAGATTCCTTAGGTGCTCATATACAAGATCTTCAATTGTAGTGGGCAGATTTTCTTTCTGCCAGTCATTACTTTTGCCCTCTGGGACTTGGACATTGTGGTTGGAGTCCTTGATGCTGAGGACTGAGGCAAAGAAGTCATTGAGCACCTGCAGGAAAACTGGGTTCTGACATTATTGTTCTCCTTTGAGAGCTAACCAGAATAATGTGATGTTTTTTATAATATTCAGTTTGGCATAAACAGGAACACTAATTTAGTGTCCGTATACACAGAACAGATCTGCACTGGCAAACAGGAAAGACAGCAACCAGCATGACACATTGTTCTGTATCTTGACTTACAAGTACTTTTTAATAGCTAAACTGGTGTCAGTATTCTGTCTGGCTGCTACAGTGACCTCAAAATACAGCTCAGCTCCCTTCTACTGCTTGCAAGTAATTCAGATATAGAATATTTTGGGGATCATAAATGAGCAACATCTATTCCCAGAGTAAGGCAAGTCTATTTCACAAGTTATTTTATGGACCATATGGTTATACTTGGTTATGTACAGTCACATAACATCACATAAAGCAACTTAATCTAGTATATTCAGATACCATGAAATGCAAATGGAGCATAGTTTCCAAGCTTCAAAGGGGCCTTGTCTTTTCTCTTGGGGAGTATGATGTAGACTATCATTTTAAGTAAAACTTCCCATAAACTTTTAACGCTCCGGTCTTCCAAAAAAGCGTGTCAGCCTCCAGCTTGGTGTGAAGCAACTTAGTATCGTATGTCTGAATACAAAAAAAGACACTCTGGTGTTATTCTAAAAGTATGCTGGAAATGAAAATGAAATTGCAACCAGTAAGGAGGAGGAGTCAAAACTGGTTTAGGATTTTTAGTATAGTCCTTACCAAAATCAGCAAGGAATCCCTGAGGCTTCCTTAACTGGTCTGCTAAGCCAGAGCCTTCTGGAAACAGCAGATTCAAAGGTTGCTAAACCAAACTCTCTCAGATAATTTTAAGCGTTATAACGAGGACATTTTATTACTATTCGGGGAAATACTCCTCAACTATGGCAGATAATGGATGTAATTATGGAGTGAGCAAGACAGAAAGCATTACCCAAGAGGCAAGGAAAGGGTTAAGCCTTATGCCTTCAAAGGCAGGGTTCGGTCGCAAGCTAAAGTCCCTCCAACACAACTTTCCATTGTTCACAGGTCTGGTAAGCTCCTGGGCTAAAGTACTTTCTTGGCTGTTGATGTCAGGAATGCTATCACTTCTGTGATATAATTTAGTTTCCTGTGTAATTGCATCCTGGCAAAAGCATATTTCTAATAGCACAGCTAGAATTTTCTGTTTAAAATGCATTGTTGACTTTAGGCTGGAATGCTGTATTTGGTTACATTCCACCCTCATTATAGAGCCCTCAGTACATCCTAGAGCACAATAGCGTTATTATGCACTACCTTGGCCTCCAGGTCATGAACTACAATTATCTCTTTTCATGGCAACAATCTTTATAACCTAGAAACTACTCATAGGGACAACATTATAAAAAAGGATTGGCATATGCATAAATAAAGATGAATAGATATTGGCACTCCTCAGGGTTTTTGCCATTGATTATGGAATGTTGATTAATGCCATAATCACTGCCTCCCCTCGTAAGCGATAGCAGCATTTTGTGCTGGCTTCACTTTTCTGTCTTCACATCTGCTGCTTTCTCTCCAGTCCCTGGCTCTTGTCACCCATCTGATTCATCCTCGTAGCACGATGACAAAAGTCACAATGTTTGGTTGCCAGCGAGAAAATTTCAGAGGAACAATTTTGAATCTGATTGTTCTCGACTAACATGCTGCTCCGACGGATTATAGCACTTTTATATGCAGTTGCTTTTTGCTAGGTCCATCTGTCTGCTCTCCAAGCTGTGCTCCTAAGAGTTGACATTTCAGGCAGTTTTGATTCCGTTCTCTCTCATTTGGTTTCAGTTTTTAAGAATAAAAATCCAGTTAGGAAGGTTATTTGGGGAGCAGTAAGTGGAAAGCATGATTATTATTATTAGCATTTTTCAAAGCTATTAACCACAGTGCTTTGTATTTTCTTGATGTTACTTTTTAAAAATTTATCTACAACCCATCTACAAGGCAGCTAAGTAGCACCTGCACTGCATGTAAGTAATATGAATCCAGAAATCAGACACTCAATAACCGAAAGAGCTTATGAAGCCTTATCTACTCCCAGAGCATTCATTGCTACAGTATTCCACATCCTCATTAGATTGGTGATTTGAAAGTTCACCTTTACTTCACGCAGGTTGCTTACCTACCTTTGCAGGTAAAGAACAACTTGTGAAACACAGCTGCATTTTGCCAGATGTGACCACACAGATTTCGCAGAACATGATCAGAATTGCTAGCAATAGAGATGGCTCTGCAGAATGAGGGCTGTGCTAGAAATACATGTCATAGTGAAGTAATTAATTTACACGCATTGTCATTTTATGCAACATATGTTCATTTTTTAAATACTTGCCTTGCCAGAAGCTAAGGAACCAGCCATAAAGATAAACTAAACCAGACAATGTCTGGTAAAGTTTAAAGTAAAATTGCTCCAAGTCCTACTGCACTGTTCTAGTTGTTCTGCTGTACATTTAAAATGCAGTTTGATTAGGTTAGTCCAAACGCGCTAGATAAAAATTACTTGATATTGGTATCAAGGAACTCTTCTGACTGCTTGAGAAGAAAATGCTTGAGGGGAGTCTTAGCCAACACCAGCATTATTTCAGTCTACGTGAATGTCCAATGAGGCTTATGCATGTCTGTATGTTCAGTGTATCTGGTATATCTGGGACAAGGAGAACTTTGTCCCTTTGGTCTTTATGCTCTGAGCAAGTTTTCCAAAATTATGCAGGATCCCTAAATGCCACAGGATCTTAATGGCAATAGATTGGCTAGGAGCAGAAAGAGAGAAAAATATGTAGACAAGAGGCCTAAAAAGATGTCAAAGATGGAAAAAAATTGACTTGGAAGTTTTTTCAGCTGTATAGGACAGAGGAGAGAAAGCTGGACCCTGCAATTATAAATGCTCAAATAATAACATTGAAAGACTAATATTTCATTTTCTACAGCAAAATATTTAATTTTTTTTTTAATGGAGGCATGCATCAGATATATATTACTCAAGTTAATGAAGGAACTTATGGAACCTTTCAGAGACAGGGAATTTCCCAAAAGAAGGAGGGGGTGTAGAAGTGTTAGTTTTTCCTATTATTCAGGAGCAGGCTGATAACTTGGTGGGCAGTTGTTACTCATCCCATTTTATATGTCCTAGCATGACAATGTGGCATGTGGATAATGAACCTAGCTCTTGAATCTTGCTTTTCCAACATGCTTGTAAACCTATGTCAACGTGCTAGCTGTATGAGGTGGCCTCTTACTGTCAGCCTCAGAACACTCAAACCAGATTCTTTCTAATTTAGGAATTCATCCTCCTTGAGTCTTGCCCAAGGCTTTGCCTACATGCAGATTCTGGGGGTGGGAGGGGGAAAGTGGCAAACAAAACAAGCTAAACCCCTCAAGGTGCGTTTGAGTATGTGTTAGCACACTGAGAAGGACTCCCATAGGGTGGATATAAAGAAAATCCCTTTAACATTTGCTGCCTGCAATCCAGAAGGGTCAGTGAACAAGAAGTGTGTCCTCTCCCTGGTAAATGAGAGCAGCAGAATGGAATGATAAGTAATGCCCTACTGCCTGTACAAAGTTTGCATCAGAGCAGAGAAATTGCCTTGAAGGAGTCCTCAAAATATATAAAATAATAAACAGTTTAATTCGACACATGAAAGGCAGTGAAATGCAGAAAAAGACTGGCACAGTAAGAAAAACAAGTTTGTCTAGTACAGGAGGGAGCATGATATGTTGCAAACATTTGACAAATGAGCCAGGAGCTGCTGTGTCCTCATGCCTTTCCAATTTTTAGAACTGCATACTCACAGTGAATACTATTTTATGTAGAAGGAACTGCCTCTGACAGATACAAAATTATTTTAACCTCAGCTCCTATGATTTACAAACAAAAGAAGCTACTGCTCCCAGTAGGGTCTGATGTCCCTTTAAAGAATTCAGGTTTAATGCCTGAAGTTCAAGGCATCTTTATCTGATGATATTCACTAAAAAAACAACATCTGAACTGATCTGTCCTGAACACATTTAAGATTGGGAAATCCTTCCCTATTCCCTCTATTCCTGAATAAAAGCAGATAATAGTTATAAACCACTTTTTGCAGGGTGCTTATTATGGTCAAATGCCATCTCAAAGGGTGTTCAGAATAATCCCACTCAGCCTAGTGACAGACTATGTAGGTAGGATAGAGCTGAACTTAGCTCTTTCTGTCTGTGTGGCAGCAAAACTGACAAGAGAATAACATTTGCAGCAAGGCAGCCAAAGAGCAACAATAGCAGGGATGATGGTAGCTGTAAAGTGCCAGCAGACTCAGCTTTGGAACAGATTTGCCAAGACTGCCACACCATGTGATGACACAAATTCCATGCTGAATGCACAGTGACATGGAAAATGTCTCCTAGTGGTGTCCAGGCTTCACCAGTTAACTCCTCTAATAGCTTCTCTCCCCTGACTTTGTGCTGTTTCACCAGCTGTTATGCATCCTCTGTTTAGGAGATACTGGCAAAGTGGAAGCATCATTAGGGAAAAGCAACAACATATGGATGGGAGAAGGGGGGGTGTTTTAAATAATGAGCATGCATATGTGTTCAGTACACACACACGGATCTTATTTTGTTACTTGAGCCTGATTTGTTCTTTGTACCATTCTTTAGCAAGGAGTTGTTAGAAGTGCAGAGCATTCTGGAGGGTGCAAGAGTAAAAGCACCAAGCACAAAGTCAGTTCCAACTGGCAATGCAAAGTGAAAAAATATCCTGTTTGGTGAAGAGTCAGTTCAGCAATGAAGACTTACATTTCACTCCTGGTTGTCTTCCAGGGCTGAAGAAATTCACTTGATGCCATTGTGATCTATGATTCATAAACAACTCCTTGAAGTTTATGGCATCTGGCTAAAATTGCTTTTGGGTAGCTTCAAAACCAGAGTTGAAACAATTAGTTCTGTAGAAACTAGACCTAATGAAGACTGGACTTTAGTGTGAGCTTGTGTTTTAGGGTAACAGTCTTTGGTGACACAAGCTCCAGCTGAGAGCTTTTGAGCAGTCCTTGAAAGATTCTCTGACATCTAATGCTGTCAGCTCATGTGATAAATGCTCCCATAGAGTACTCATAGGTTCAATAAACAAATACTGATTTTGCCCAATCTTGAGAAGTTTAGCTGTCCTTATGACATGTTTGCAAATCAAAAAGTATTAAAGGACATGACGCAGGCACAGTATGGCCCATCTAAAAGCTGTCCCCTTGGGAGCCTGGTTCTGCAGGTTTGGCTTCTGTATAATGGGTAGATAAAAGTAAGGTAAGCAAGTTTTTGCACATCAGTGTCTGGGTTTGCCCTGTTAGTAGCCTGTAGCACGTGGATCCTGCACTCTTTGTTCTGGTGGTCATGAAACCTTTGGGGAGATACTGGGGTGATGAAGACTGCCAAAGAAATTGCAATGTCTTTAGCCTTTCCTAGGGATGTTCACTGTCTCCAGGTATTCATTGGCCCAAACTTGTAAGACTTTCTGAGGTTTCACGGTCTCTAAGTTCATACCCAAACCTTACACAATTTATTTGGGCCACACTAAATTAGAGGCTTTTGAAAGTTTATTAATATTCCTCACAGGCTTTCAGTTTATAACTGAAAGAAGGATGTATTCCTACATTCTGCCTCACACCTGGCTATTATGTGTTTTATTATTAAAATCTTTAATTCATAAAATCTCCCTTGAGATGCATACCATAGAGAGCAACTGAAATCAGGCAGTCATAGCCTATCCCATTTAATGTTTCATAGGAAGGAAGCTTTAGGATTGCAGCTGGTAGAGTAAAAAAATCACTGGATACACCATCATAACAATGCACTGGGAAAAATAATCATTAAAACTATGTTAATGATGCTGGAGTCTCACACTAGGTTTCTCAGGGAGTTCTAGACTGTCCTTAACAATGTTGCAGGATGACAGAGAAATTACTTAGTGGATTTTCTCCACTTAATCTAAAGGCTTCCACCAGGAAGGATGTAGAGTTGCTGGAGCACATCCAGAGAACGGCAACAAAACTGGTGAAGACCTGGTCTAGAGAACAGGTCTTATGAGGAGGAGCTGAGGAAGCTGGAATTGTTTAGTCTGGAGAAGAGGAGGCTGAGAGGAGACCTCGTTGCTCTCTACAACTCCCTGAAAGGAGGTTGGAGTGATGTGGGAGTTGGTCTCTTCTCCCTAATATCAGGTGACAGAATGAGGGGAAATGGCCTGAAATTGTGAAGGGTAGATTTAGGTTGGATATTTCTTTCCTGCAAGACTGGTCAGGCATTGCAATAGGTTTGCCCACAGAGGTGGTGGAGTCACTGTCCTTGGAGGTGTTCAATAGAAGCGTGGACATGGCATTTTGGGACATGGTTTAATGGCCATGGTAATGTCAGGTTGATGGTTGGACTACATCTTAGAGATCTTTTCCAACTGAAACAATTCTACGCATCTAGGATTCTATGACCCTCATTAAGTTTAGAAGCACACACACACAAGCACACTTACTCCTCGTGTGTCAGTAGGCTTGTGGTAGTACAAGTTCCAAGTCCAGCACGTAGTAAGGACATGCAATTTGTGTATGATAGGTGCCATTCACTGGGGTGCATCTCACTACAGAGAAGTACCAACAATTTGAGAAGAGACACAGCATGGCATGGAGTCTGTAATAAGATGACTTGTTCTCATTATGGTTCTCCATTAATGCAGCAAGAAATGGTGGAAGGAAGGACAAGAAGAGACGGAGTAAAGCTAAGTGGGTCATTCTGAGAAAGAAGACTGTGGTATGGCAACTGTAATATGGGTTCCCCAGCATGTACATTTGTTGACAATTAATTTGTTTTAGGCTTATGCTTATTCAGAACTATACATGAATTCAAAGGGCAGAGAACTGATTTTCTGTTGCCTAGCATTTTCTTTAATGAGTGTAAAGTGGATGAAAAGAAAAATGAATGTAAAGTATTGCTCAGAATCCAGTCTTAGTTTTGATGTCACCTTGGTTTAGCAGAATTTTTTTTAATTTTTCCTGTGTTACCCTTGTGTGACAGCAATGGAATGATATGATCCTCCTTGCTCCACTTATATGTAACTTATGTTCCTTTCAACCTGACCCCAAGCCTCTTTGCTGCCTGTAACTGCAGGTCAAAACATCAATTTTGGCAATTTGTCTGCCTTCTCTGCCATTTGGAAGGAGCAAGGTGGAGACAGCTGGCAGTTAGAGGAGCACTAGGAAGCATATGGTAGCTCTATGCAGTGTTGTCCAAGAGCTCATAGGACAAACATTCGCTTGCTTCACTGGTTTCTAAAATGTACATCTCTTTTTTTGTCTTTTCTCATAAGCCCTTAGGACAACCATTGCTTCACCAAAGGTCATTTTAGAAGAAGCTCTATATATTGAAATGTTTTTGTTCTTTCCATGAAAGCAAATTTATTTTAAAATTATTCTGCTTATATTAATGACTACAGAGAAAATAGGGTGACTGATAAATATAAATAACTAGCCAGAAACCATTATTCAGAGACTAAATGGGACAATAAAATGCTAAAAGAGAACATCTTAGATTTACAGAATTATGTAGCTAGGCATTTACAATTTGTGTTTTTAACATGGCAGCTGGTCAGAAGGTGAAGAAAATATGTGGCCATGCTGGTTTGGCTGAGATGCTGCCTGATCTTGAGAGTTAAACACAGCCAAGCCCTGTAGTGTTGGATGGGAAACTGAGAAGAAAAATCCAGTGATTCAATAAGTGGCATTCTTCCTGCATGATTACAGCAACCCTAATGCCAGCATGGTGCTAGGGGATAGTCCTGTTGGTGGCAGTGATGTTTTAATATGATATATATATATTGTCTAAACACCAAGTGACTATCTGCACAAAAAATAAGAAAGTTTTGATAATTAATGTCTTGTCATTCCACCCTCTGCTTTTGTAATGTGTGGGCCTTTCTTCTTGCTCTGTTTTGGTGGTTGATCAGAGCAAACTTTGTACTGTTCAGAGACATACTTGCAAAAATCCCATGGGCTAAGACCCTGGCGGGTGAAGGAACCCAAGAAAAATAGTTAATTTTTAAAGGCCACTTCCTCCAACCCTAAGCTAGATGTGTTCCCTTCAGTAGAAAATCAAGTAGATGTGCTAGGAGACCTGCATGGCTGAGCAAGGAGCTCCTGAAGGAAATCTCAGGGGAGAAAGAAACTTACAATTCATGAAAGAAGGGATTTGTCACATGGCAGAACTACAGAGAAGTTGTCAGGGAATATAGGAAGGCAACAAGGAAGGTCAAAGCCCTCTTGGAACTGAAACTGGCAAAGGAAGGAAAAGAGAACTAGAAGGGCTTCTTCAAATATATCAATAAGAAAAGGAAGAACAGGGAAGGTGTGAGGCCACTGCTGAATGAGGAGGCAGCCCTGATAACTGAGGATGGAGAAAAGGCAGAGTTGCTGAATGCCTTCTTTGCTTCAGTCTTTATACGTAAGACTGAAGTCTCCTATGTGCTCCAGACCCTGGATGAAGGAGAGGAAGCCTGGAGGAAGATAGGGTTAGGGGTGAACTACCCAAATTGAACATTCATAAGCCCATGAGCCCTGATGTGATGCACCCAATGGAACTGAGAGAACTGCCTGATGTTATCACTCTGCCATTGTCCATCATTTTTGCCAAATCATGGCAGACAGGAGAGGTGCCTGAGGACTGGAGGAGAGCCAGTGCCACTCCTGTCTTCAAAAGAGGCAAGAAGAGGTTCCACAGAACTATCAATCAGTCAGCCTCACCTCCATCCCTGGAAAAAATGATGGAGTGGCTCATTCTGGAGGGCATCTCAAGGCACTTGGAAGAGAAGAAGGTTATCAGGAATAGTCAGCATGGATTTACCAAAGGG
This sequence comes from Psilopogon haemacephalus, assembly GCA_013396835.1. NCBI lineage: Eukaryota > Metazoa > Chordata > Aves > Piciformes > Megalaimidae > Psilopogon > Psilopogon haemacephalus. Next base: position 12,946 of record VWZI01001681.1, on the reverse strand, counting down.
AAGTCATGCTTGACTAAACTGGTAGCATTCTATGATGCCATAACTAAATGGATATATTCAAGGAGACCAGTGGATGTAGTCTACCTTGACCTTAGCAAGGCCTCTGACATCATCTGCCATGACATCCTAGTGGGAAAGCTCAGAAAGTGTGGGATGGAAGAGCAGACAGTGAGGTGTATTAGGAACTGCTTACAAGATAGAGTTCAGAGAGTGGTGTTCAATGGTGTCAGGTCCAACTGGAGAGTTGTAACCAGTGGAGTCTCCCAGGGATCAGTGCTGGGTCCAGTCCTGTTCAACATCTTCATCAATGACATCGATGAGGGGACAGACAGACAGACAGAGTCTGTTCAGCAAGGTTGCTGATGACCCCAAACTGTGAGGCTTGGCTGCTACAGCTGAAGGCTCTGCAGCCATCCAGCGAGACCTGGACAGCCTGGAGAGCTGGGCACAGAGAAACCAAATGAGTTCAACAAGGGCAAGTGGAGAGTCCTGCATCTGGGGAGGAATAATAAACTGCATCTGTACAGGCTGGGAGGTGATCTGCTGGAGAGCAGCCCTGTGGAAAGGGACCCAGGAGTGCTGGTGGATAACAAGTTAACCATGGGACAGCAATGTGCCCTTGTGGCCAAGAAGGGCAATGGGATCCTGGGGTGTATTAAAAAGAGTGTGTTCACAGATCAAGGGAGGTTCTCCTCCCACTCTACTCTGCCCTGGAGAAACCCCATCTTGAGTACTGCATTCAGTTTAGGGCTCAACATTTTAAGAGGGACAGGGATCTGCTGGAGAGGGTCCAACAGAGGGCTACAAGGATCATTAGGGGACTGCAGCACTGCCTGATGAGGAGAGGTTGAGGGACCTGGAGATTTTTAACCTGGAAAAGAGAAGACTGAGAGGGGATTGAATAAATGTTTATAAATATCTGAGGGTTGGGTATCAGGAGGGAGGGGACAGGCTCTTCTCACTTGCTCCTTGTGATAGGACAAGGAGCAAGGGATGGAAGAAGCTGCAGCACAAGAAGTTCCACCTCAACACAATGAGGAACATCTTTATTGTAAGGGTCACTGGAACAGAGATGTTGTGGAGTATCTGTCTCTGGAGATTTTCAAGGCCCATCTAGATGTGTTCCTCTGTGACTTGAGCTAGATTATGGTCCTGCTCTGGCACGGGGGTTGGACTCAATCTCTTTGGATCCTTTCCAACCCCTGACATTCTGTGATCCTGTGATCATGGTCATCACTACAATAAAACTAAAGGATTCCTCCAAGGAGGTGGCTGCTTTTCTGTAGTAAATTCTCTTTATACACACAGCCCACAAAACGTCAAGAATATTTGATGAAGCACATAATCAGAAGGTTGTGCCTGTATAAGGACTTTTCAAATGCTCTCTAGTAGGAGGCAGCAATTTGGGAAGCTCTTTATACTGTTTTGTGATACAATTTATCTGCCTTTTCTACTGCAGTCGTTCATTCCAGCCTCTCAGCTGCAATGCAGTACTCTGATATTTGTGATAATGCAACTGTGTGGGCTGCTTTCTAAACCAGATCAATGAGGTGACTTGGCCTAAAAATGCCTCCAAACAGCTCAAATATGTTCTAGTCAAGTTTGAGGAGCATCCATAAAATCAGTTTTATTACAGCTGTGGCAACAGTAAATCCCAGTGTGGGCCTAGATGTGGTAGAGCAAGAAGACAGGAGAACCTTGAAGAGGTCTGCCACATATTTTTATCATTACCATAAGAGTAATGCCTGTGTTACATTTTGAAGTTTAACTAAACATGAATCTCCATTTTTGTGTAATTCAGTTTCCATTATATAAGAAGGAGTTTAGAGTTTATAAGGGATAGTCAAAGTGCTTTTGGATCCTTGGATTATAATTGTCTCCTGTAACCTAATGCGCAACTGGCAATGCATAAATGGACAGTTTTGCAGAGATTAAACTGTAATTTTTGTTATTTCACATTACAGTTTCCATCTGAAATAAGATTCCATGACACATCTAAATCATTATACACAAGACTCTATTCTAATAGTGGTAGGCTCATAAAATATAACAAGACCAAATGATAACTGTCTCCTGACCCATATATGTATTTACAATAGAAATACTTTAATAAAGGTAGTTACATCCTCTAGATCCCCAGACCTTTATTTGAACTCTGCTGTAGCATAATTGACCAATAGAATTATAGAGTATATTAAGACCTGGAACTGAACGTTTTCAGTAGGCTCAGCTTCACTCACATCACTCCTAATATTAGAAAGAATTTGTGATAATCATATTAAAATGATGCCATCCTGACATAGATTAACAGAGTATGCAATTATATTTAAATGTTGTAATTGGAACTTGCTGTTGAGTTCCTACTGTCACTCCTTAATTCCTCTCAAGCAAGTAAACCACTTCTTCCTTTGCTCTACAAATTTAATGCCATATTCTGCACACAGAAAGAGCTGGTATTTCATCAAGAGCATTTTGTTTGCCTCAAATGCTGCAAAACACAGGCCTTGCGAACACTGCAGGATAAAAATCCATTCTGGAAGATGACTGTGGTAAAAAAAAATACATTTTGCTATTTCATGCTTATGGAGACGATATGAGTCTCCCCATTTGATAAGTTTCTTCACCTGAAAGCTGTTTTGAGCTCAGTCTTTCCTACACATCGTGATTAGGAATTAATATCCTGCAGGTGAACATAGGGCTCAGTGAACCCAATGACACCCAGGTGACATTTTTAAGGCCCACAGGCACATCTAAGCATTTCTAAGGGCCACATCTTCATGGCAGAACAGCTTTTGCTGTTGCGGGATAGTCTTATGTCATCTCTCAGCAGAGGCAGGACTTCAGATGGAGTAGATAGGAAAGAAATACTGTTCTTTATCCTTTTAAAGCAAGGTTTGATGGGAAATTTGTAGGAAGTGGTGATGGGAGTTTCTTGTGTGCCTCTTACGAAAGACCTTCCTCTGAGTGTCTCTTCAGCTTTCTGCAAATGCAATACTGTTGGTTCTTAGTGAGTCACTTGTGCGTTTTACTTGATTTAGGTAAAATCATACATATATAAGTTGTGATATGGCTGGTTTTTTGCTGGGTTGTGTTAAGGTGGGTTAACCTCTCATGTGCCTAACAGCGTGCAAAGCATAGCAATGCATTGATTAAACGTTGCATGGGAGTCTTGCACTTCTCATGGATCTGAACCAGCTGAAGCTGGAGTTCTGTTTTTCTAGCCCAGCTATGAACAGCACTACTTTTCTTTCATGTCCATTGCTACAATGACCTAGACTTAAGCTCTCAAAAAAATAGATAAGTGCTTTTGTGTAGTCTCCCCACTTGGGCAGCCCTTGAAATCTTAGCTAATGTGTGGTAATCAGTGCGTGTTACACTGGTCATGCATAAACCTGCAATGTTAGCTCTTACTTGCTAGAAACTTGATGAGAAAGTCCTTTTTTTGCTCAAAAATAGTGGCTAAATAGTGTTATAAATGGAGATGCCTTATTAAATCTTGACTAGAAAAGGATAGCAAGGAAAAGGTGAGATTTTAAACTTTTTTTATGACTAACTCTACTGCAAAAATTTGCACTATACAGGCTGGAATGAAATTAGATACACATTCTCAGTGGTGTTACTTGTCTATGTGTTTGTGTTATTTCTACGAGATGTCTACAGGCCTATACATGTTTTGAGAAGTGTGATAATAAGCCTATACATTGATGGTGTTGATAAATACACAGAGTGCTAAAGTTCTGAAATTGCTCTGCATCATACAAAATTCTGTCTATTAACCTCTTTCCATTTTCTGCCTTGAAACCATTGATTTTTTTCTGAGCAATGAACTAGAAAGAAGCATGCCCAGATGCTACAGAGGGTTCTTGGCACCTCCACAAAACTTGGTCTTAAATAATGTTTTTGCAGTGTGGCAACTGCTAGGACCCCACATGGTGACCTACATGGCATTGGCTAGAGCCTTTTTTTTGTGAATCTTATCCAGCAAAGCATCTGTCTCTAAACCAGAATAGTTGCAGAAGCACTGTTTTAGCACTGTGACTTGAGGGTGCCTGATAGTAAATGTGAACCTTCCTAAATGGGTAGAATACACTAATTGAAAATTTAGCCTGTTTTCCTGTAAAAGTTGTCTTTTATCATTCTTTTTGTCCCGACTCTAAATATGCTTTGTGTATTCTGTTGGCTTCTGCAGCTGGTAGAAGGTATAAACAACGCAACTGAGAACTGTCTTAAACAGAATCTGTGATTGCTGTCAACAGAGGCATGTGATCATCATCGCTGCATGATAATAGCCTAATTAGAGAATACAAAGTAACACAATGCTTACAGCAATATGGAAGTATGCAGCTCTTGTTGAGTCCAAACCCCAAGCAGTTTTCAGGTAGTCCCAAGAATGTCACCCTTCAGTTGTCCTGTTTAAAAGCTTCCCTTCACTTTGGAGTCCAACAGGGTTGTTAACTGGTGGGTTTTTCCAAGTGCTTTGAGCATTCTCCTACAACAATGACTTGCTATTAGTCAGAATTTGGCTGCTGCTTTCTCAGACAGTATGGCAAGATTATGTAAATTAAGTCTTGCCCTAAGTTATCCAAGTTGCTATTTCCATTATTGAGAGAGTTGAGGATATTTTAAGGCTTCTTTTGTTCCACTCACTTGATAATCTACTTTGTTAATTAAATTCTTTCTCTCAGGGTTCACTGTAGAATATGTAGAGTGAAATTCTGGCCCCAGTGTAGTGAGTGGCAAAGCTCCCATTGTTTTCAGTGGTCTGAGACTTCACCCATAAAATCAAAAAGGAAGAAATGCAGGCCAACAGGCTACAAAAATACCAATAGAGTAGTTTTCAATCCACCGCCATGACTGAGGCTTGTATTTTGGAACTGAGAAGCTTAATCCCAATAGTAGGTGACAATACATCTCTCCAAGGAGCTAGGGGAAGTGCTGGTGATGCTTAGAGGTTGTGACAAGCCTGCTGTCTTAATTAATAACTTGTCAATCTCAGGATGGAGTTAGGCTATTCTATCAGCCCAGGACTCCAAACCTGGGGATACAAAAAGGCGGGGTTAATTGAAGCTATGCACCAGCTTAAAATATCACAAAGTTTGTGGGGGGTTGAAGCATCTGCTGTAAACTTCTGATATGCTGTGATACTTCATTAAATTCAGGATAGATATCAGTAGCCATCATAGTACTGTAAAAGAATCTGGAGTTTCAAAATAACCTCACATGCTAACACTGATGTGTCTAAAGGAACAGTTAGATCTTGAAGCTGTTTGTATTCAATAAAAGAAAATGTATTTAGGGGTTTTACTAGTTGGAAGGATAAAACAGTGATTTTCTGAAAACCTCTGTAGTGTTGGAAGAAGAAAGACAACATGAAGCAAGTACATGACTTTTGGGGAAAATGTGTATAAAAAGAATTTGAATACAGTGACCTGAAAAAAAGACTCAATAACTGTCCCGATTTTGATTCAATTTTTTGTTCAAATATTTTGATTGTGAAATCAAACTATACCTCACAGCTGTAGCTTTTTTCATGCCTTTACAAGGACACATTGCTATCCCCATTTATACACAAGTTGAAGACTGTAGGACTTCTGTGAATCTAAATCTCACAGTTCCTATAACCTAAGTCAGTCTTCTAAACAATTAATACAACCACGTAAATGCTCCAGTAACTTTCACTGTAGAAGCTGGAGAAATAAGTACTTTTTGTTAAGCTGGCAAAAGTTTTTTTGTAACTCATCAGTTTGCACTGTGCAATGCATGGTGCAATGTTGAAAGTCGCATTTTTATTTCATGCGATTCTTTTTTTACCAAAATGTATCAAAGGTGCACAATAGTCTTGTCTTTCCACCCAGAGTTTGAAAACTTCAGGAGCTGAAATCTGTGGACTAAATACCTTTTATTGAGGTATGATGCATTATTGAGATGAGTAAAAACCTGCACCCAAAAGCACGTTTGCAGCTGTAAGGAAGTTCAGATCTCAGTCAGCACCTTTGAACTTGGGTTCACCCTGAGTGTGTACTTCAAGCAGTCATTTAGATAAATGCAGGTTATTGTATGCTTTTCATCCTTCCTTGAAGAAGATAACCCACCTCTAGGTGGAATCTGTCACCCATTTGAAAAATAAGGAGAATGAGACAAGACTGTCTGGGATATCACCTGCCAAATGGTGTGGAAGTCATCCACCTATCTTAGCTGTCTTAAGTCTACTTCATCTGGTAGGTCCTTTGGGGAAGCAAATTTAGATTTATTGGCTCATTCTATCAGCCAGCCAGAAGAGGGAGATGGCAGCCAGGTTGTTTAGAGCTTAGAGGGCCAAATGACTCTGAACTCTAATCATCACATCTAGCAAGAACATATGGCCTTTGCTATCCCATCTATTGCTTGGAAAAAAATATCAGAAGTGAAGTATGAGTGGAAATAAGGACAGAGAACACTTGCAAACATGAGGAACCTAAGTTCTGCCTCCCCCCACCCCCCCAAAAAAAAAAAAAANTCCCCCCCCCCCCCCCCCCAAAAAAAAAAAAAAAAAAAAGAAAAAGCTGTTAAAGGTGGCTAGATGGAAGAGTTTGCATTAAGGGACCGTGTATTGTGTGAATGAATCATACTAGGCCCACTTAGTTAGAACAGAATTCATAGAATCAGTCAGGGTTGAAAGAAACCACAAGGATCATTTAGTTCCAACCCCCCCACACCATGGGCAGGGACACCCTATCCTAGATCAGGCTGGACAGAGCCTCATCCAGCCTGGCTTTAAACACCTCCAGGGACGTGGCCCCAACCACCTCCCCGGGCAATCCATTCCAGAATCTCACCAATCTCATGCTGAAGAACTTCCTTCCAGTCTGAATCTCCCCACCTCCAGCTTTAGTCCATCCCCTAGTCCTGTCACTACCTAATATCCTAAAAAGTCCCTCCCCAGCCTTCTTCTAGGCCCCCTTCAGATACTGGAAGGCCACAATAGAGTCACCTCAGAGCCTCCTCTTCTCCAGCCTGAACAGCCCCAACACTTTCAATCTGTTCTCATATCCATAGTTATGGATACCTGTCAAGTCTTATGGCCATGCTATCATCCAACAAAGTGTAAGTGGAGCAAAATGACAACTGCATGTAATCTGTTGTCACCAGGCATGAGAACCTCAGCAATTCAGTGTCATGGAGGTGCTCCAGGACATTCAGTCAAAATATTGTATATACATCAAATGCCCTGCACCTGGCAAGAACTCTTTTCTCTTCCTGCTGACATTTTAGATTATTTGTTGACTGTTTTAGAAGTCTTTCAGCTGATATTTTCCGCATTACTCTGATAAAATAATACTTCTTGATAATAAAGTTGGGACGGAATTCTACCCCAGCATGAGACTTGGCTAATGCTGAAAATGGTTCTGTGTAAACAGATGCTGCTACTAAGTGCTGGAATTATATAATAAATGCTACCTATCTCATGAAAGCCTTTCACTCCATTTAGTGTGGGAAATTTTTGCTGCTTTTAGGATGTTCTAAGGATGCAATTTGTTTGTGGATCTTGCACAACTGTCACTGGCTCAATACAGGCTTAAAGGGATTAATTATTTTCTAGAGTGTCCCAGGCAGATTTTTTTTTTTTTTATATTAACCTTTTGGGTAATAAACATTTATCTCATTTTTACAGCAGCATGTAACACTATCTATTTATGGTCAAATATCTGTAAATCCATTACATGAGCTGAAAATACACCTGCTTCAAGGAAAAAAAA
>VWZI01001665.1:30576-44741 GCA_013396835.1 Psilopogon haemacephalus | reverse complement strand
TGTGTTTGGGGATTTTTTTTTTTTTCATTTTGTTTTGTTTTCCCAACCAGGGAGGGAAAAAAAATTATAAGAAGTGCCTGGTTCGCTTAATTTTTTTCTTTGGTAAGCCTATCTTTCCCCCTGCCAACACCAAATCTTTGTTCCTATTCATGCTGATTTGGGGCTGAAAATAAATAAATAAATAAATAAACCCCCAAACAAAATAATCCCAACCCCAAATAAACAAACAAAAAAATTGCAGTGGAGGTTCTGACAAAAAGTCAAAATTTCCCACGGGAACATTTCCTGCCAGCCAGATCTGATTTTTCTTTATCACTTCTCACCTCCTGCATGAGCCTGGGCACCGCACACGGAGAGGACAGGGCCTGGCTGGAGATGTTCCCCAGGGTCCTGCTCCTGCAGAAGGAGCTTGGCCAGCAGAATGTTTCGCAGATTTGGGTTCCCATCAGCTTTACCTGGCAAATAACCCATCCACGGAGAGCTTGGCCTTACAGTCCGGATTTGGCTGGGCGCCTGGGAGCGAACATGCTCCGGGGAGGACACAGCTTGGAGACAAGCTTGGAGGTCTGTTCTCCATCCTCCTTCTCTCCAGTGCTGTTGGGTTGGCTCCGTTTGCTCAGTTCAGCCCCAAACTTCACGTCTCTGACTCGGCTTGATCGGCTGAAGCTTCCAGCTCCCCTGTGAGAGGAGATTGCAGCTGGGAAAGGCTTAGACTGAAGTGCTGTGTGGATTCAATCGCTGCTGAGCTTGTGTAGACACATGGAAATGCAGGCAGGGGCTTCAACCAGAGTTAGTGAGGTCAGTAAAACACAACCAACACCATCCCATGATTTCTTGTGATCCACTGTGCCGTTTTGAATGCTGGAACTGCACAGGGACAAGCACTGCTTTGGGATACTCCATGAGGAGGAGGCTGAGGGGAGACCTCATTGCTCTCTACAGTTCCTGAAAGGAGGATTCAGTCGCTGCTGAGCTTGTGTAGACACACAGAAATGCAGGCAGGGGCTTCAACCAGAGTTAGTGAGGTCAGTAAAACACAAACAACACCATCCCATGATTTCTCGTGATCCACTGTGCCATTTTGAGTACTGGAACTGCTCAGGGACAAGCACTGCTTTGGGATACTTCGTGAGAAGGAGGCTGAGGGGAGACCTCATTGCTCTCTACAGTTCCCTGAAGGGAGGGTTCAGTGAGGTGGGGCTGGTCTGCTCTCCCTGGTATAAGGAGATAGAAGAGGAGGAAATGCCTTGAAATCATGACAGGGGAGGTTTAGGTTGGTGATTAGAAAAAAAAATTCTTTGCTGTGAGAGTGGTCAGGGATTGGAACAGGCTGCCCAGGGAGGTGGTGGAGTCCCCATCCCTGGAGGTGTTCAAGCAACTTGTGGCCATGGCACTTTAGGGCATGGTTTTATGGCCATAGAGGTGCTATGTCAGTGGTTGGAGGTCTTTTCCAGCCTAAACAAGCACAGTCCTGTGAGGAGAGGCTGAGGGAGCTAGAGGTGTGCAGTCTGGAGAGGAGGAGGCTCAGGGGGAACCTCATTGCTGTCTACAACTACATAAAAGGAGGTTGTAGCCAGGTGGGGTTGGGCTCTGCTCCCAGGCAACCAGGAACACAATGAGGAGACACAGTGTCAAGCTATGTCAGAGGAGGTATAGGCTGGAAGTTAGGAGGAAGTTCTTCCCAGAGAGAGTGATTGGCATTGGAATGGGCTGCCCAGGGAGGTGGTGGAGTCCCCATCCCTGCCTGAATGGGGCACTTAGTGCCATTGGCTAGGGCTGGGTGCTAGGTTGGACTGGATAAGCTTGGAGGTTTTCTTCCAACCTGGCTTATTGTATTGTATTGTATTGCATTGTATTAGAATCATAGAATCAGTCAGGGTTGGAAGGGACCACAAGGATCAGCCAGTTCCAACCCCCCTGCCATGCCCAGGGACACCCTACCCTAGAGCAGGCTGCCCACAGCCTCTGCCAGCCTGGCCAAAAACACTTCCAGGGATGTGGGCCCAACCACNATTCCATTCCATTCCATTCTATCCCATCTCATCCCATTCCATTCCATTCCATTCTAAACCTCCCATAAAACCTCTTTGCTGTTTCCTTGGCCAGCCACAGCGAGCCCAGGCTGCAGGCTGCTAGCAGGCATGCTGAGAATGACCTGCAGACTGCATTCCCAGCACTGACCTGGTGCTCCCCAGCCCTGGCTCCCCATCCTGGAGATGCACCCAGCACCTGCACGGGTGTCTGACGTCAATGGTGTCTGCAGGTGCTTAGGTGCCTCCTGAAATCTTGGCCCTGGGTGATGCCTGGAGAGCCTGTAACAATAACAAGTGCAAGTGCAGCGAGGGAAAGGAAACATCTTGTGTTTTCTGATAGGGGATTTGGCACAAGCCATGCACGGAGCCTGGTGTTAGGCAGGCTCTGCTCTGCTCTGCTCTGCTCCGCTGTGTGCGCTCGCGGGAGGGTTTCCCAGGTTGGGATGTGTCTCATGTCAGAGCAGTTTGCCAGAGAGTCTCTTCCCTGGGTTAAAAAGGAAACTTCAGCTCAGGCACAGAAGGGAGCAGGAACTACTGGAGAGAAGCCTGCCAAAGATTCCCAATGAAAACTGCTTCCCAGACAAAACCTCTCTTCTCTGGGGAGGTATCTGAGCCCCCTGCTCTCCCCTCCATCCTCATCACAACCAGGAGAACCAAGTCTCAGGATCACAGAATGCCCCCAGGGATCATCTAGCACAACCTTTCTGGGCAGTAGCAGAGTTGAATTAGAATGGTTCAGGTTGGAAGGCAGCTCAAGGCTCAGCCAGTTCCAACCCCCCCTGTGCCACAGGCAGGGACACCTTCCACTAGAACAGGTCTCTCAAGGCCTCATCCAGCCTGGCAAGTCGGCCCAGCACTCTGGCAAGCTGAGTCTTGAAACTGTTCACTATAGGGGGAATCCACCACTTCCCTTGGGAGATGATTCCAATCTCCAAATGTTCTCGAGAGGGGAAAAAAAACGTTCCCCTGAATTCCAGTTGGCATCTCCCTAGGAGTGACTTGTCCCCATCACCCCTTGGCTTTTCCACAGCAGTGAGCTCTTCTCTCTCTGGTCCTGTCAAAGCATCTAAAGTCTGTAAGACTTCACCTCAGGAAGTCCCTGCCCTGGAGTCCTCTGCTAAGTGTAGGTGGTCACTTTTCTTTAGCCTCCACCAACCATCTCCACTTTAAAAGCCTTTGTGTTCTCTTACCATCTGTAACCATTTTCCACTTGGTTGGCACTACAGGATGTTGGGAACCAGCCCTATGGGATGGTTCCTTCCCATTCCTCTTGGTCTCCCAATGGGACAAGGAGTCAGGCTGGTGGTGAATGATGTCTTCAGGCCCACCAGAGCATGTCTGCAGCTGAGAAAGTAGCCCCTGGTGCTTGTCTGTAATGTTGAGGGACCCCAGGAACGTGTAGGTGAGTGAGGAGCCAGGGCAAGTCCTGGGGCCACCAGTGGGTGACAGTCACACAGAATTACAAGATCACAGAGCTGGAATAGATCTCTGAGATCATCAAGGATGCAGGAGCTGTGGGTCACAGCTGTATTGCTGAGCAGATCCTGCTGGGTTGCTCAGCAGGCTGCTGCTGAGCAGGGGGAGTTGCAGGAGCTGTGGGTCAGAGGAATTGCAGGAGCTGTGGGTCACAGCTGTATTGCTGAGCAGATCCTGCTGGGTAGCTCAGCAGCCTCCTGAGCAGGGGGACTTGCAGGAGCTGTGGGTCACAGCTGTATTGCTGAGCAGATCCTGCTGGGTTGCTCAGCAGGCTCCTGAGCAGGGGGAGTTGCAGGAGCTGTGGGTCACAGCTGTATTGCTGAGCAGATCCTGCTGGGTTGCTCAGCAGGCAGCTGAGCAGGGGGAGTTGCAGGAGCTGTGGGTCACAGCTGTATTGCTGAGCAGGTCCTGCTGGGTTGCTCAGCAGGCTTCTGAGCAGGGGGAGTTGCAGGAGCTGTGGGTCACAGCTGTATTGCTGAGCAGGTCCTGCTGGGTAGCTCAGCAGGCTGCTGAGCAGGGGGAGTTGCAGGAGCTGTGGGTCACAGCTGTATTGCTGAGCAGGTCCTGCTGGGTAGCTCAGCAGGCTGCTGAGCAGGGGGAGTTGCAGGAGCTGTGGGTCACAGCTGTATTGCTGAGCAGATGGGTGCTGTAGCCATAGAAATATGGGCCCGTGAGCTGCCCAGGCTCCCATTGTAGGCTCTGCATGGGCAGAGCTTTCTCACAGGCTTTTCTTCTCAGGAAGCTTAAAGTTAAACTGATTCCCAACAGAAAGGTTCTTACACCCAACAACAAGCAAACAAACAACAAAAAAAAGCGCAGCTAAGGCTAAGACAAAACCAGGCTTGGCAGCCCGGGGTTGGCCACTTGCCTTCCCTTCAGCTTGCCCAGGGCTAATCTCTGCCCTCCTCTTTCTGGGCCAAAGCATGTCATCCTCATTCAGCCTGGGCAACCTCCTCCTCATTCAGCCTGCTTCAGCCTCCCCTCGGCAAGATCCCTCCGAGCGCCGCAGGGGGATGTGCTGCCTCGCCGGGGATGGAGCATGCAGCACCAAAGGGCTCCTCAGCCTGCTGCCTGCAGGCATCCTGCTGTGAAAAGGCTGCCAGGGGGTTTGCTTCTCCCATTCGGCTCTGTGGTGAGGACAGCTGGGAGACAGGAGCCTGTCTTTATAGTCCTGGTGGTAGGACTCTGTTCTTGAGGTCCAGGGCACAGCTAGGGGAAAACGGAGAGGATGCTCAACCAGAGGCTGGGCTGCAGCAGGAGCAGTGTGGGCAGCAGGGCCAGGGAGGTGATTCTGCCCCTCTGCTGTGCTCTGCTGAGAGCCCACCTGGAGTAGTGCATCCAGTGCTGGAGCCCCTGGGACAAGAGGGATGTGGAGATGCTGGAGGAGTGCAGAAAAGGGCCCCGAGGATGCTCAGAGGGCTGCAGCAGCTCTGCTGTGAGCACAGCCTGAAAGAGTTGGGGCTGTGCAGGCTGCAGAAGAGGAGGCTCCCAGGGGACCTTCTGGTGGCCTTCCAGGATCTGAAGGGGACCTACAGAAAAGCTGGGGAGGGACTTTTTAGGCTCTGAGGGAGAAACAGGACTAGGGGGAATGGAGCAAAGCTGGAGGTGGGGAGATTGAGAGTGTAGGTGAGGAGGAAGTTGTTGAGCATGAGAGTGGTGAGAGGCTGGAATGGGTTGCCCCTGCAGGGAGGTGTTTGGGGTCAGATCCCTGGAGGTGTTTTTGTCCAGGCTGGCAGAGGCTGTGGGCAGCCTGCTCTAGGGTAGGGTGTCCCTGGGCATGGCAGTGTGGGGTTGGACCTGGCTGATCCTTGTGGTCCCTTCCAACCCTGACTATTCTATGATTCTATGAGTCTATGAAATGTGTGGCCATGGCACTTGGGGACATGGTTTAAAGGCCATGATGGTGTTGTGTTGACAGCTGGACTTGATGATTTTAGAGGTCCTTTCCTACCAAAACCATTCTATAATTCTATGAGCCTGAGCCTGAGCCCTCAACACAAGGGAGGGCTTCACACCTCCTGGGCTTGACCCCAGCCAGACCACTTAGTTGTGGTTTGTTCACGCTTGCACCAAAGAGCTCCTCCTGATTTTCCTGGCAGCAGCAAGTGCAAGCAGAGGTTTTGCTGCCAGGATCAGCCCCTGCAGATGGCTCAGACCTAGGGAAAGGGCTGGGCAGTGACAGAACCAAGCAGTCACATCTGCTTCGCCCCCAGGGTGTCTCTGGCTGCCGTTTGGCCTTTGGCAGGGCGATCAGCAGGGGATATTTCCTCTGCATGACCCAAGCTCTCCCCTCCCAGTTCATCCCTGCCAGATCCCTGCTGCTTCCAGAGGGACGGAGCCAGGGAGCCTGGCACGCCACAGGGGCTCAGCCTGGCTCCGCTGCCCGGTGGCATGGGAAGAAGGCTCTGTGCCGAGCAGGAATCAAAGCACGGCTCAGGAAGAACCGGGCCAGATCCTCACCGGGGTGCAAACCCAGCTCTGCCCTGTGCAACTGTATTTGCCCTGTACCGCGCTCCTAAGAGTCCGTCCCGCACCCCGGGGCTGCGGGGCTGAGGTGATGGGCAGGCTTTTAAACAAGATATCTGTGTAATAGCTTTCATTTATAGGGGGATTAGGATGCCCTTGGGACTGATAAGGAGACAGGGAGGCTTTTCTTGCTCCCAGCTCCCGCAGCTGTTGGAGTTTTGGCTGCTCCTGCTCCGTCCCCTGTTTGCCCGAAGGGGCTTGGGCTCAAACTGCCTGTGGCTGTGCCTCAGGGTCGGAAGAAGGCAGAAGGTCTGGTTAGAAGGAACAAAATCTTGCCCTTTTCTGGGGGATAGATGCTAAAAAAAAGGTTCTGACCCAACAAGCTCCTCTGTCAGCAGTGTGTTGGGGCTGGAGGAGACACACTGGAGGAGCTGGGAGCTGGATTTATGGATTGAGTTTAGAATCCTAGAATCAGTCAGGGTTGGAAGGGACCACAAAGATCAGCCAGTTCCAACCCCCCTGCCATGCCCAGGGACACCCTACCCTAGAGCAGGCTGCCCACAGCCTCTGCCAGCCTGGCCAAAAACACCTCCAGGGATCTGGCCCCAAACACCTCCCTGCAGGGGCAACCCATTCCAGCCTCTCACCACTCTCATGCTCAGGAACTTCCTCCTCACCTCCGCTCTCCATCTCCCCACCTCCAGCTTTGCTCCATTCCCCCCAGTCCTTTCACTCCCTCACACCCTAAAAAGTCCCTCTCCAGCTTTTTTGTAGCCCCCTTCAGATGCTGGAAGGCCACCAGAAGGTCCCCTGGGAGCCTCCTCTTCTGCAGCCTGCACAGCCCCAACTCTTTCAGGCTGTGCTCACAGCAGAGCTGCTGCAGCCCTCTCAGCATCCTCGGGGCCCTTCTCTGCACACCTCCAGCATCTCCACATCCCTCTTGGCCCAGGGGCTCCAGCACTGGATGCACTACTCCAGGTGGGCTCTCAGCAGAGCACAGCAGAGGGGCAGAATCCCCTCCCTGGCCCTGCTGCCCACACTGCTCCCAATGCAGCCCAGCCTCTGCTTGCCTTTCTGCCCTGCAAGTGCACACTGCTGCCTCATCTTCAGCTTCTCCTCCACCAGGATCCTCAAGTCCCTCTCCTCAGGGCTGCTCTCCATCAGCACCAGTTTTTTGGTGGAGATTTGGGCTCAAAAGCTGGTGGAGTAGTATGGGCAGAGACATTGCCTCATCCTGGGGCTCAGGGAGGATGGTTCTGGGCACTCCAAGGCCTTGGCTGACACTGGGACTGCTGCTGGGGCAGCACAATCCAGGCACAAAATTACTACTGCTGCTGCTGACAATGTTCATCTCCTGTGCAAAGACATCTCATTACTACTGCTGCTGCTGACAATGTTCATCTCCTGTGCAAAGACATCTCTGCAGCACCCAAAGCAAGAGCCCAGTTTCATGTTCCACACACAGCTGGGAGAGCAGGGAGGGTGCCAGGGGGAGTCTTCCTTTTTCAAAGTGCCTTGTGAGTGATGGGAGGGTTGAAAATTGTACCTGACTCTCCCTCATAGCATCAATCTGTTTGAGCTGGAAAAAAATCTTACAAGATCCTGCAGCCCAACTCTTATCTTGGCAGTGACAAGTCCTTAGTAGGGGATTAGAGGCTGGAGGAGGACAAAAACTCTTATTTGCACTCTTCTTGAGGTGCAAGGACTTGCTGAATTATTTAATCAGGAGTTGTGGGCTGGCAGAACCTCTGTCTTTGCCCACTCCTTGTCACCCAGCTTGTGGTGTCACCAGGAGAGGGATGCCCCTCTTGCACAAAGCCCAGCACAGGGGCAGTGTGTCCTGGGTTGCTGCAGTGGGGGATTGCAGCCCCCCCAGCCCTGCTCCTGCGATGTGCCCCCAGGGATGGAGGAGTCCAGAGGTCCTTTGACATCTTCTGCCAAAAATGAGCAGGGAGAAAGTGATTGTGAGGGTAGGGGAGTGGGAATCTTGGTGCAGGTCGGGATGAGCACCTCTGGGAGAAACTTTTTTGTCCTGCTTGAGGATCAAAGCTGCCACATCTCCCCCTGCTTGGGGAGAAGAAGGTGGAGAGTCAGGAGCCTATATCCAACAGCCCCAAATTCACCTGGAAAGACTTAAAAGCAACACGAGGGGCAGGAGCAGCCAGGGCACTGAGCAGCTGGGCTCTGCACCTTTTGTTTTAGGGCAAACAGATTATTTTTGACCTGCTGTGAGAGAGGCTGCTGGGGATGGAAATCGCTTTCTGATGAGGCAAAAAAAAAAAAGGAGATGAAGATTCAATGATGGTGCATGAGGGAGCAGGAAGAGCACTCCCCATTTGTTTGGTTTTTTTCCCCAGGATGCTAAGAAGTGCAGAGCTTTCTTTCCACACCCCTCCTAGGTGGGAAGTGGAGGAGAAAAAAGCCAGAGGAGAGCTGCTGGCTCAGCAGTGGCCCCCACCCCCTGCTCCCCGCGCTCGCTTCTCCGGGCTGTGTGCCATATCCGTGCTGGGTCTGCGAGCTCCCAGCTTGCAGGAGAAGCCCAGCTGCTCCCTCCCTGAGCACCAGCTTCACACAATCCCTCTGTCCTCTTAACTCCACGGATTTGGATTGGAAGATGGATGAGAAGCTTGTGTCATCTGCCCCGTGGCATTTCAGAGTCATCCATCACCCGAGATCCCGACCAGGCTGCTCTCTGCGGAGTGCTGTGGTCCACGCTTGGTGCTGGCTGAGTGGGGCAAAGTTTGTGGCAGCTCCGTGGGGCATACTGATGTCCCCTTAATGTCAGATGTCTGAGTATTTAGGGTCCAGCCTCAGACAATCATAGAATGATAGAATGGTTTAGGTTGGAAGGGAGCTCGAAGCTCATTCAGTGCCAACCCCCCTGTGCCATAGGCAGGGACACCTCCCACTAGAACAGGTCACTCAAGGCTTCATCCAACCTGGCCTTGAACACCTCCAGGGAGGTTGTGGAGCACAGAAGCACAGAATGTGATCAAAGATCACATTCTGTGCTTCTGTGCTCCACAACCTCCCTGGCAACCTGTTCCCTGTGCTCCACAACCTCCCTGGCAACTTGTTCCCTGTGCTCCACAGCCTCCCTTGCAACCTGTTCCCTGTGCTCCACAGCCTCCCTGGGCAACCTGTGCCAGTGTGTCACCACCCTTACTGTGAAGAACTTCCTCCTAACATCCCATTTAAATCTCCCCTCTGCCAGTTTAAACCCATTACCCCTTGTACTGTCATAACAAGACCTTCTGAATAGTCCCTCCCCAGGCCCCTTTCAGATGCTGGAATCAGAGCATAACGGATGGAGAGAGCAAGAAGAGCAGATGTGATGGCAAAAAAGGGAGTTTTTACACCCTCTGGGGATTGCTTGGTGCCAGGCAGCTCAGTGCAGCACCTTGGTTTGCTCTCACAGCCCCAGAAGTACTTCCCTTCAGAGTCTAGTGGTGGTCAGAAGATGCTCTGGGAAGAGCCAGATCACAGGTGTAGTGAGGTGGGAAGGAGAAAGGGAAAGAGAGTGAGTAGGAAAGACCTGAATCTCCCTGTTCCCATCCTCCTCTTCTTCATGACAGACCCTCCCAGAGAAGCTACAGCTCTTCCAGCACCACTGACCATGGCAGTGTGAATTAAGGCAGAACCAGAAGCTGCCTGTCCCAGAAGCAAATCCAATCCTGAGGGACGTGCAAGAGGTATCAAGAGACTGTAAATGGGACAGGAAGGAAGGAAGGTCAAACTATGGGTGGGAGATTTGCACATTCACAGATTGCAGTGGGTCAGAAGGGACCCTCAAAGGTCATCTCGTCCAACCACCCTGCAGTCAGCACAGACGTCTCCAACTAGATCAGGTTGCTCAAGGCCCCAGCAAGTTTGAGCATGAGTATCTCCAGGGATGGTGTCTCCATTGCATCCTTGGAGATATATTCCAGTATTTCACCACCCTCATTGTGCAGAGCTTTCCCCCAATGCCCAACCTAACTCTCTCCTGCTCCAGTTTTGAACCACTGCTCCTCATCCTATCCCCACGGGCCCTTCTGAACAGTCCCTCCCCAGCTTTCCTTGCAGGCCCCCTTCAGATATTGAAACGCAGCTCTAAGGTGCCCCCAGAGCCTTCTCTTCTCTCCCAGCCTGTTTTAATTTTTTTCGTAAGACAGGTGCTCCAGCCCCTCTTAGAAGGTCTGGTTTAACCAACCAGCCACCGCGGCGCAGGAAATGAGCAGCCTGACTCCTAGAGCATCCCTCAGGACGGCTCCCTCCCGGTGCTGGGCAAGCAGCTGCTGTTCTCCAGCCCCAGCTGAGAAGCGGTGCAGGACCACGCAGGCAGCCCCCGCTGCAACCTCTCCCTTCCTCCGGCCTCGCAGGCTGCCCGGAGCTGGGCTGTTTACCGGCTTGTACGCCCGCCCTTTTTGCAACAGGGAGTCAGTTCTGCTTAATGTTGGGAGATTGTAACGTGATTAACCCGAAGTCTCATGAAATTAAATCACTTTGCTTCAAAGCAGCCGGGGAGAGGAGGGGAGGAGAGCGTCCCTCTGGCAGCAAGGGCTGGCCCGGCGGATATTGAAAGCAGACTGGTAGCCAGTCTTGCAAGGGCGCACAATTGAGCCCTGACAGTCTGAAGGCAACTACAAACAGCAGCTTGTGTTTGCACACAAAAGGCTCCGCGCACCGCCGCTATCCCCCCCAGCCCTGCGCTTTGCACCCTGGGCTCTTGGGCTCCACAAAAAAAAAGAAAAAGAAAAAGAAAAAGAAAAAGAAAAAGAAAAAGAAAAAGAAAAAGAAAAAGAAAAAGAAAAAGAAAAAGAAAAAGAAAAAGAAAAAGAAAAAGAAAAAGAAAAAGAAAAAGAAAAAAATAAAGCAAAGAAAAATAAAAAGAAAGAAAAGAAAAAGAAAAAAAGGAAAATAAAAATAAAAATAAAAATAAAAATAAAAATAAAAATAAAAATAAAAAGAAAAAGAAAAAGAAAAAGAAAAAGAAAAAGANAAAATGAAAGAAAAGAAAATGAAAGAAAAGAAAAGAAAAGAAAAAGGAAAAGAAAAGAAAAGAAAAGAAAAGAAAAGAAAAGAAAAGAAAAGAAAAGAAAAGAAAAGAAAAGAAAAGAAAAGAAAAGAAAAGAAAAGAAAAGAAAAGAAAAGAAAAGAAAAGAAAAGAAAAGAAAAGAAAAGAAAAGAAAAGAAAAGAGGAAGGAAAAAAAAAAGAAAAAAAAAAAAGAGAGAGAGAGAAAGGAAAAAAAATATGCCGGGAGGGAGGGCAGGAGGGAGGGGAAACTCCGCTGCGAATTTAGAAATGAATTGAACTGTGCAAACGGGGCCATTGGGAAGCCTCGGCGGTGTTAAGGCTTTGGATCAGCTACCCGCCGGGGCTGGAACACAACTGCTGGGCTTGAAAGGGAGACTTTCACGCTGAAGCAAGAGTGGACAAAAGAAGATAAATGAAACGGGCTCCCGGCGGGGTTCGACTTGTTTGTTTTTGTAACTCGGCTAATATTCCCGCATTGTCGGGCCCAGCGGCCCCGGTGCCTCTCCCTCGCATGCCGCTCGTAAATCGGGGCTGAGCAGGCAGCACGGGGTAGGGAGGGGATGAGCTGCTTCCAGCTCTGTGCCCTCGGCTGCTCTGGTCCCCAGGAAGGTTGTGCTCTGTGGTTGGGTGTTGGATGCTGCGTTGTCTGTGTGCTGCATGCCAGGGGAGGTCTGAGCTGGAGCAGTGATGCTCAGCTGGAGCAGTGATGCTCATCTCATTCATTCCAAGGTGAATTCCAGCTCTGCTCAAGCCCTGGTGAGGTCTCATCTGCAGTGTTGGGGCCGATTTTGGGTTCTTCAAGAAGGAGAGAGAACTGATGTACAGAAAAGGGTTACAAAGATGATTAAGGTTCTAGAACTTCTCTCTTATGATGAGAAGGATTTGTGGCTTTTTAGCCCGGAGAGGAGAAGGCTGAGAGGGGATCTTATCAATGCTTATAAATACTTCAAGGGTGGGTGTCAGGAGGGTGGGACCAGGCTGTTTTCAGTGGTACCCAGCGACAGGACAAAGGGCAACAGTCTCAAGCTTGAACATAAGAAGTTCTGTCTAAATAAGAGGGGAAACTTCTTTACTTTGAGGGTGACAGAGCACTGGAACAGGCTGCCCAGAGAGGTGATGGTGGAGACTCCTCCTCCGGACACCATCATACTCAACCTGCTCTAGGTGATCCTGCTCTGGCAGAGAAGTTGGACTTGACAATCTTAAAAGATCTCTTCCAATACTTACCAGTCTGTGATTCTATGATTCTGTGAACCTGGAGTTATTCCAAGGTATTTTAGGGCACAATGCATCACCTTTCCTAGTAGAGGACCAACATAGTTTTGATATTCATCATTTTCTGTAGCTGAGCATGGCGCAGCCTAATGACACTCATGGAGTGGGCAACAAAGCTGCTGAGCTTTGTCCAAGTGAGGATCTCCCAGACAAACCCTGGGTACCAGCAGTGGTGTGCCAACCCTCTCCAACCCACATGCCAGCAGCAGAGTGAGGAGCAGTGCTTGTCCCCATCTGTGTACCCAGCAATGTGTCTCTCTGCTGTGCTCACAGCCTGACTGGAGCCATGGTGCTTTCATGAGATGGATGAGCTGTGGACATGTGGTGCTGAAGGCCATGGTTTAGTGGTGACCTGGCAGTGCTGGCTTAATGATCTGAAAGGTCTCTTCCAGCCTAAGCAATTCCATGATTAGGGCATTGCAGGTTCTCCAAACAAGCCCCATTGGACACAGCCACGTTAATACAGGCAGTTGATTTTCACACAGTGTTAGGGGTTGGAAGATGTATTAGTTTAAGCCAAGTGCCCCTGAGCTCAAAAGCTCAATAAATACTTAATTTGGTTTGGAAGTAAAAAATAAACTTTAACAATAAATTGAAAGTATTTTAGGTAAGGGGAATTATAGAGGGTGGGGGAGAGGGAAGAAAATACAAGGTACAGGTATAAGGTAAGGGGAATTACAGAGGATAGGGGGAAAGGGAACAAAATACAAGATACAGGTATAAGGTAAGGGGAATTACAGAGGATGGGGGAGAGGGAACAAAATGCAAGATACAGGTATAAGGTAAGGGGAATTACAGAGGATATGGGGAGGAAAGAACAAAATACAAAATGGAAAAAAAGAATAATGACCCATAGATGGGAGTGGATGGAAGTTGAATCCAAGTGGTGAAGTTGGAAATTGGTGGTAGATGCAGATGAATGCTGGCAGGATGCAGCCAGTTAGAGTACAAACTATGGCTGCTTTTCCCACGTGTTTGTTGGAGGGCAGGTGGTGAAATAGCAGCAGCAGGGAAGGAAGATGCTGGGCTGGTGAGGAGAGCAGAGGCCAAGAGGGAGAAACAGGAAGTTCCTCCCCCACCTTTATAGGGGATCTCAGCAGGAACTGGGAGGGGGCTAAACACCACACCTGGGGGGCAGGTCAGAGCATCCCCAGGGAGGAGTCAGGATCCAGTTCAGGTAAGCCCCTCCAGGAGAGCTTAACCCCTTACAGAAAGATCATCGAGTCCACCCTCCCTGCCACAGCAGGATCTCCTAGAGTAGGCCACAACCATCCCCAGGTGCCAGGCTCTTCAAAATTCTCTTGCCCCCTCTTTCCCTCCCCAGGGTTTCAGGCAGAGAAGCAGGTCTAATGCCGCATTCTCTCGTTAGCCCTGAGTAAGCAGAAGCTTAATAATCAGGCCGCATAATTATTCTGATCAAATCAAACGTCAAAAGCAGCCGTGCCGTGCAAACACTCGGGAGCAACATTTTCCTAAGCTCCCTAGCATTTGCTTTTCACAAGCCTCAGGAAGCCACCGAGCAGGCACAGAGCAGAAGACCCTGCCAAAAAGGATTTCGCCACCGCTCCCGGCTCCCCGAAACCGCCTTCCGCTCCGCAAAGTTTCACCCACCCTCCCATCTCCAATCCATTAAAAACAAAAGGGAAAAGGGAAAAAAAAAAACAAAAAAACTAAATAAAAGAAGGAAACCAAACAAAATCCCCACAAAAATCCCAGACAGCCTATCATGTGCTCGGGGGCAACGAAAGGAATCCTCTGGTTTGGGTGACCGAAGAATGCCCAAAGCCATGAACGATTTGTCGGCAGCCCCCACGCGCTTGAGGAAAAAAGGATCCAAATTATTCAACAGAGTCTCCCTTGGATAGGGAATCCATGGAAAAAGGAGGGGGGAGATGGAG
>VWZI01001621.1:0-20000 GCA_013396835.1 Psilopogon haemacephalus | reverse complement strand
AAATACTGTATTAAAGTATTATTTGGAAGGCTTAAATATATTCTTACATTGAAACCAAGATGTTACAAACCAATAAACGGCTTAATTTGTTATTTAGTATCTAACCTGCACACTTCTTAAATAGTCTTCTTCTAGATTTTACTTGCAAAATGCTACTCATAGATTTTAAAACATCTGTTAGGCTGGTCTGTTCTAAAAGCATCAAGTAGATTCTTACTTTGCCTAAAAGATGCAGAATAGTCTTCAAGAAGCAGATGAAGACACCTTTCTCAAGTCCAGTTTTAGAATAGAATAGAATAGAAATAGAATAAGCCAGGTTGGAAGAGACCTCCAAGATCATTCAGTTCAACCTATCACCCAGCCCTAGCCAATGGCACTGAGTGCCCAATCCAGTCTTTTCTTGAACACCTCCAGTGGTGACTCCACCACCTCCCTGGACAGCCCATTCCAATGCCAATCACTCTTACTGTGAAGAACTTCTTCCTAATATCCAGCCTGTATCTCCCCCAGCATAACTTGAGACTGCGTCCCCTCACTCTGTTGCTGGTTGCCTGGCAGAAGAGACCAAGCCCCATCTGGCTACAGCCTCCCTTCAGGTAGTTGTAGACAGTAACAAGGTCACCTCTGAGCCTCCTCCTCTCCAGACTAAACAAGTCCACAGAAGATCCAAACATTCAAAGTCAAAATGGATCTGTGCTTTTTATTCTCTATATGCATTCAGCACACCCTTTATTTTTTTATTTCATACTTAAATCTTTATTGCAGACTTTCAAAATGAGGACTTGAGATTTAAGATAGCCATGGTAAAAAAAAAATATTAAAAACTGCTATAAAGATTATGTTATTTAAAAATCAGAAGAGAGAGACACTCTGAAACAATGGTATAATGTATTCTGCAGTCACATCAGATGTTTAAAAATGGCAAAATCTTTAAAGAAGTTTCATTTTTTAATATATGGTGTTACAGTCTCCACATCCCATTCTGCTTTCTGGAAAATGCTACAGTTCTAGCCTTGATTTAAGGTGGTACATAATTAAGGTATTGGATAGAGACTGATATGTTACTTTAATTTTCTCCCTTTAAAAATAAATATATTGACTAAAAATTCTAGAGTCTTTCCTCTACTTACTTTACTTTGAGTGCCCAAGAAAAAACTGACAAACAGCTGCACAAAACTACTATTACCTTATTCTTGTACTTCAAGTCTCTTTTCAGCATTCATAACTCTACATAAATGTTCAATGGAAGTAAAGACTTCCACATATCTGGTTTAAAGCTACTGACAACTTCCTCGGGAAAAAAACCAAAAACTAAAAAAAAAAAAAAAAAAAAAAAAAAAAAAAAAAAAAAAAAAAAAAAAAAAAAAAAACAAAACCCAAACCACACCAAACCCCAACCTCCTCAAAATAATAATATTTTACTAGCTTCTCCCAGTCTTTCAAAATGAATAACTAGAAATGTAAGATCTGATTATTCTGGACCTTGTTTCCAGTGCCAGTCAGTAGTTAACTACTAGGCAAAGTATATAAAGAAATAAATCAAGTCTAAAGTGACATTTCCTGTGGTATCCTTGCCTCTAGAAATCAAGTTAAGGACTTTAACACTGAAGTACAAAACTAAACCATCAATGTTTAATAGACAATAGGTCAGCTCCTGGCCTTGGCTGCTGCCCTTTTAAAATCCTTTACATGTCTGACTTTCACATCACGTTACAATCAATTTCACCATTTGTTTGTTCTGCGTAAAAAATCCAGTTTTATTACTTTAATGCTGCAGACTAAAGAGCTCAAAGATGTTGACAGAATCAAGGTAGAAGAAGAAAAATATGAACTTAACTTTCTATGCCATTATGATTTACTTCCTCATCTTTCTATTCACTTTCTCCCACGTCATCTCCCCAAGCTGAAGAACAAAGTTCAAAGACAGTCAAACAGTCAAAGCGCTGCCCACTGCTAAACAGAAGTGTTCTTCCTCCTTGCCCCACATACAACTCTGCCAGTACTAATGCCCAATCTTTCTGTGAGCCACTTTAGTTCACCAGAAGAACAGGAAATTAACCTTGTAAGAAAGGCTAACTGTTTTGCTTCTGAATTAAGCAAACTGAGCAAGATCAGCAAAGGTTTGACTAGCACCAGAAAACCCAAGAGAGCGAGAGGGAAATGAGAACTTCGAGATTAGGATGACAATGGTTTCTCAAAGGACATCACACTTAGTCTGGTTAGGGTGCACAGCTGCTAGTGGCTTAGACTGTTCTAATATCTGGCTGCTGCTGAAAGAACCCCCAAATCCTCTTCCCTTCTCAATGCCCACAGATGTGTATGTTCCTGCCCTGGTCTCCATACATCAACAACAGTGTCTCTGGTAGCTGCATCATTGGCAGTAGGATGCAGATCTAACTCTCTGATTATAGGACAGGCAGCTAGTTCATCTGAAGATTGACAAATCAATAAAAGCGTGCATGACATGAGTTTTCTCTGTGCATAATGAAATGAAGATCCTCTGCACCAGGTAGACAAAAAGCCCACCTTTCTGAGCCACAGTGACAGACAGGAACTGCTAGGTGACGTGTAGAATAAAATCATAAAATAGCACAA
The DNA here is from genome assembly GCA_013396835.1 of Psilopogon haemacephalus. Lineage (NCBI taxonomy): Eukaryota > Metazoa > Chordata > Aves > Piciformes > Megalaimidae > Psilopogon > Psilopogon haemacephalus. Next base: position 17,405 of record VWZI01001621.1, on the reverse strand, counting down.
TGACGGAGCAAGCACACACAACTAGTTCTTACATGTTTCTTTGGCCTCCATTAATTAATAACAAATCAGGTTCCATGCCAGCTAGAATGACACTTATGTGCTTAAATCACAAAAATAAAGACTGCTCTCCAGCATTAGAATTTAGGAAAAAAAAAGCAAGTAACACTTCCCTGGCTGAAATGAGTAATTCTAGTTGAAGGGTATTTCTCAATTAAACAACGGTGAAACAAATAATAAAAGGACGTGCATCTATCTCTTCAGAACTAATGTTACTATTAACAATGTTATATGCTAATATGCCTTGGACTTGGCTTAAGCACATAGGAAATGCAAAGTTGACAAGTGTGTACTGTATGTCCCAGTGGAGGCCAGTGACAAGCTGTGTCTCTCAGTCCTGGGACCAGTTTGTTCAGCATCTTTGTCAGGGACATGAACAAAGGCATTGAGTGCACACTCAGCAAGTTTTCTTCAGCACATGAGTGGTGGGAGTCTGGAATGGGTTGCCCAGGGAGGTGGTTGAGGCCACATCCCTGGAGGTATTTAAGGCCAGGCTGGATGAGGCTCTGCCCAGCCTAATCTAGGGTAAGTTGTCCCTGGGCACGGCAGGGGTGTTGGAACTAGATGATGCTTGTGGCCCCTTCCAACCCTGACTGATTCTATGATTCTTCTGACTAGATAATGAAATAGCTATGCTGACTTAGTTCAAACCTAAAAATCCACAATAGTTTAATTGTACAGAGTACAGCTTTTGGTTTGGATGGTTTTGTTTTGTTTGTTACAGCATACTAAATTCCATGTATTAATACAAGTGATTCAACAATGGCAGTATCATTGGTACTGCTGTTATCACTAGTGGCAAATCACTTACACCCTTGGGTTCAGTAAGGCTACATAATCACACACTTATAGACTGAGGCCTAAGAGGAAAAGTCAAGGAAAGGAAATGAAGGAAGAAGGAAAGAATTAGAATACTTAACCCAGTTACCATGAACTGCCATGTTTTCTTGGCCATTAGTGACTACTTTCTGATTTGGACAGGACCTCAAGTTTGTGTGCTCACTTTATTGATAGTGATAAAAATCATATTCAAAGATAAACTTTATCTTCCAAGAGTCCAGAAACTATACACAAGTATATGCATGATTTTTAGCCTGTCCTGAATCTAATGCTTACAGAACTGAGTTACCATGATATTTCAGTTCACTTTGCAAGCTTGGCTTTTGACAAGGATCACTGTTACAAAGACAATAAAAATCAGTTACAGGGGCTAGGGAAAGAGGGGAGGAGTTAAGTGGGAAAATTATTCCAAGTTAAAAATTAGTTGGTTTTAACTTAGTTAGTAGAGATTTCTCTGACTCTCAGGGCTTCATGTGCTGTCTGCCTTGCAACAGTTATTTCCTTGCTCTTGCAGTAAGCTCCTACAGATTTTTTTAAAATTCTTGCTACGGAAAGAACTAAAGCTCCCCTTTTTGCCTTGTTGAGAAAGTCTGCCTGGTGCGGGCATGCATGACTGCCAGCAGCCTGTGGGAGAATGGATGGGAGCAGAGGAATGGAAGAATCCGATAGATGCAATAAGGACCAATGCTCTTATATTCCTGACTACTACAAAGCAGAAGATACTGCCTGGAGGATCAAGATTTTGCTGAAGTATTGAAAAACCTGACTTGGATGGTCAGGGACAAAAAAGAGAAAGACTACTCCATCAAGAGAGCTGAAAGAACATTTCTGATGGACTGAAGACAGAAGCTGAAAAGAAGTGAAAAGCAGAGTGGCAAAAAAACAACATGGAATAAAATGGGTCAGAAGTTGAAAGCTGTAAACACCTAGAAGCCCAAGAACTTTACTTCTAGGTAAGGAAGAGCAAGAAATGGGATCTCTGTTGTGGCAAAAATCAGCATTACCACAGACCTTGATTTCATTTTCCCACATATAACTCAATCATCATCTCAGTCAAGACCTTTGTTTTGGAGGAAAAGCACAGAATCTACTCCTTTCCTTCCTTACCCCCTTCCCCACAATAGGGGATAACCACCGGAGCTACAGTAATGAACAAAACTAAATAGAACTACAATCACATTATGTGTGTAGGCTATTACTCTGCTACAGCTGTTCAGAATGCATCAGGAAAGACATTTAATGCAGTTGAAAGAAAGTATGACAGACCTTCTGATCCTGAATGAGATTTTTACCTGTAACACAAAATTTAATTTTACTTAATTCAAAGTCAACCCAGGATGGATTATTATTGTTACTGTCGCTGTAGCTCATCTTCTGTATAAAATGCACTAGTATTAATTTAATATAATGTTTCAGTTTTTCCATAGATTTACATTCTAATTCAGCACAAAATTATTATTTCCAACTGTTTTATCCACAGAAGCAAATATGGCTCCACAGCATTGGTAAGAATACCATGAAAAAAAGTATGTAGAATCAAAGCCAGTACAGGAGTACTACACCAGCACCAAAAAAGGGTTGGCAGGCAACCATAACTACTGTATTTCCAAACTTCTGAAAGACTGCTTAAAAAGGTTAATTTTGCAAAGCTGCTGTTTTGTGTATTTTCTTAAAAAAAAAAAAAAAAAAATCTTTCCTCCTGAACATCCCATCACTACTGACACCTACGGTGACAAACTTGGTGTGTAACTTAGTTTTGCCAATCAACATGATTACATCAATAGATTAGTACTGTCAGCACGGACATACACAAGACAGTTTTGTCTTTGAGGGGACAGAGCAGAAAATAACCAGAAACATAAAAACACCTGAGACGCCAGAATCACAAGTTTCACTAAAAGTTTTGACTTTTATTTTTTTTTTAAAGAGGCAATGGGGCATTTTTAAGAGGCTGCATCTGAAATATTGTGTCCAGTTCTGTGCCTCTCATTTCAAGAAGGACAGAGAACTGTTTGAGGGAGTCCAGTGCAGAGCCACAAGGATGCTTAAGTGAGTGGAACATCTTCCTTAGGAGGAAAGGCTGAGGGAGCTGGGGCTCTTTGTTTTGGAGGAGATTGAGGGGTGATCTCATTCATGTTTATAAATACAAAAAGGGTGAGTGCCAGGAGGATGGAGTCAGGCTATTCTTGGCAATGCCCAATGATAGGACAAGAGGCAATGGGTGGAAGCTGAAGCATAGGAAATTTCATTTAAACATGAGGAGGAATTTTTTCACTGTGAGGGTGACAGCACACTGGAACAGTCTGCAGTTATGGAGTTTCCCTCTCTGAAGATATTTAAGACTTGCCTGGATGCAATCCAGTGTGATCTGCTACAGGTGGTCCTGCCCTGGCAGAGGGGTTGACTAGATCTTTTGAGGTCCCTCAATGAATTTTGTGATAATTCATTTGACAGATAGAAGATTGAGTAAATTTGTATTTACACCAGAAACAACAAGTTTCTTGAGTAAACAAAAAAAGTAACCAGTTTTGTGCTTGAATTAGCAGAAGTCAACATACAGCAAAAGAAATACGCATTCTCTGCAATACTTTGTACTTCAGTTGCACAAAGTGAATTCTGAACTTACCTGTAGAATAATTCAATTAAAGAGAATTGTTTATATTTTAAAATAAACCAATGTATTTGTGTAACTTACAGGAACTTAATATGCTTTGGGGAAGCGTTGGGGGGAAATCACAGTGTAAACTGGTTGGAAATATGATGATATTTTACAATGAGAAAAAAGGGTATTGATCAGTGCAACAGGGAAAAGGACAATCTTGGGAAGATTCCACAGTTTTAGAAAGGTGGTTTTAAAAAAGAGCTGTTTCACAAAAATCAATACACTTTCCCCATAGGTTCATGATGTAAAATTCTATAATCAAGGCTTGTAGATTTGTAATTATGGTATGTCAGCCACATTTAAACAAGGGTGTTAAAAGACTGTTAAAGTTAAACTAACACAATTGCAATGTGAATTGTCTTAGTCTCACTCTAATCTACTGGTGTCACTTCCACTTAATCAGATGGAAACTATGGGCAAATGTCAGTGCTATTTTCACATGACCCAACTTACTTTGTTTGCAGTAGTTTTTAAAATCATTGCCAATCCAAAATGAGAACAAAATAATTTTTTAAAGTTTTGGTGTTCCCCCACTATCAAACAGGCTGAGTCTGGACTTACTGAGATCAGTAAGACTATTTTGAAGTGATTAAACCGTAAGTGTTGCTTGCTAGATCATCAGACACAAATACAGCAAATATTATTATTTATGGTCAAATCTTTTTTTGAATGACAAGATAATGAAAGTATGCAACAACCAAGATTGCCACAGTGGATGATTAAAAAAAGACACGCGAAATGCTGAAAAAATTCAATACATCTTAGTGGTTCTTGACCCTTACCTTTTTGGATAATTCATACAGCACTGAGTGAAAAATCAGTATTACAGGCTACATTCAACGTACTTTTCTAAATTGTAAATGCAGAAAAAAATAAGCAAAATTACTGAAGTGTTGACACAGTCACTTTGTGGCATGTTTTTAAAGTCTCTATTGAGTATTTTCACACACTAAAGTTGTTCTAGTTAAAAATAAAAGGAAATAGTTAATGTTTCTAAATTGATTCAAGTCACATGCATGCCCACTGTAGTAGAGGATGCACAACTAGATTTCTACTTGGACAAGGAAGGGTGAAGAGGAAGAGCCACACCTCCCCTTCTATCTGCATGCAACAGTCACCGAAGAGAGCTTCTGCTCTATCATAGCCACATCCCCTGCAGGAAGTCTATGATAACATTTCTCTTCTCCCTTGTTTTGGTGTTTCTTGTTTTTTTCAAGTTACTTTCACTTATAGTATGTCAGCTGCTGCACAGTTAACAGTAGATGCACATACTGTAACCACACAATAAACACAAGGTCAGCTTACTTGCTTACACACAGAGCCACTCTCTAAGAGCAAATATGAATCCTGTCAACTGTATCCATATCATTTCCTCAAATATTTTCGTCCCTTTCTTTGTATTAGCCCTGAAACTAGTACAGTTGTGTGTTGAATCACTTTTTTTTTTTTTTTAACAGTCTTCATTATTTTCAGTGGATCAGCTCCCTGAAATAAACATATGTTTGGGCACCTAAGTCCTTGTGCAGGGTACAAAGGAGAAGGCTCTAACTCAGTCCCTTAGATTTAGGTTACCTTAAGATGTCATTGAACAACACCAAGTCTACTATTCCCATCACAAGAATACCCTCTTCTACAGTACCTCTGAAAAATACTGTAACTTATTAAGAATTGCTCTTAAGAGGCCACAGTATTTGCATTAGGCTCACAAAACAGTTTTCTGAAATAGACTTCGCTGGACTTGGCCAGCTTACAGCTTTCTTCACTTGTTTAATTGTAACTGCTGTTATGACTAGGTGACAATTATCTGCTTTAATTTTTGCTCACTTTTGTACAAGCATGTGGTATATGCTATTGTAATGATTTTTGTTACTAACAAAAATGAGCTATTTCTAACATAGAATAAAATAAGCAGCATGAAAGATCAAATCCGCTGAGAGCAGGAACAGAGGATAATAACAGAGTTCTTGAAAATTTGGGCATAGGAAGATGGTGAAATGCCATAACACCATAAACTAACTGGTCAAATACTGCTCAAAAGAGATGGCTAAAACCATTTTCTGGATAACAAAAACTACTGAACACATATAAAAGACATTACATGCAGGAAATTCTAATAAAACGTGGACTGCAAAACAATGAGGATAAGCTAATGTGGATTTTTAATATCCATTTCTAAGTGCAGAAGAATAAAACAATACTTCTCTCAACAAAGGATTTGGGATGCTGAGGACTTGCCTGAATTTGTCCTCTTCCCACTACCAAACTGAGTAAGTGGCCTTAGGACCCAGAAGGGTAGCAAAAAGGTGAGTGTAACATCAGGAAAAAGCTGCTATTAGAAAAAAACTAGAAACATTAGAGACCTTGTGTATGTTCATTCTGACTGAATATAATTTAACCTGTTTTAGTATTATTGGAATTGCACTGGAATATCCAGAGGAAATTTAAGCAACCTACCCTTGGATGCAACAAGACTGCAGAAAAATCAAAACCAGTTTCCATGAATTACCATAAATTGAGTGAACAAACAGAAAAGCCACAGTGAACTGTAAAGAAATTGCTCACAATGGACAACAAATACTATTAAAATTTAATGTCTTCTTCTCAGCTCTCTCAAACTGCCGACACAGAGAAATTGAGCTTATCTAAGAGCTAGAAGTACTACAGAGAGTGGCTTACAGACACTAAAGCAGCTCCACGTGCAGTAATCTGCATAACCTTGCTGTCATTATTAGGCAACATCCAGATCTGACGGAACATAGCCATATGATACATCTTTACCAGGGAAACACGCAGGTCTACACAAGATCTGTTGGGGGTCTCCATTTGCTCATTGCTTAGTACAGATTTTCCTCTGTTTCCCAGTCTATAAACACGAGGAAGAAGTTTGCTCAGGTAACTTCTGTGATGGTTTACCATTAAACAACGGTTACCTGAAATGCTCTTCAGACAAATTATACAGACAGTTAAACTTTGAGCTAACAAAAAAGAATACTTGGACAGAAAAAAATATTTATCTATGGAATTCCAGTTTCCCCAGACCACAGAACACTTGGGCACAAACCAGCATCCACTTAAAAAAGCACAGAGGATATTTACAATGTTTTTGTCCAGCAAAGTCAGTAACCTGGTGATGAAGGGAACACAAAGCAAAACGCAGTCACCAAGCCAACCATTAAGACCAGACTATAAGATGTCATTCTTAAAACAGAAGTTTCACGATCTGGAACTCTCTGTTTAACGACAGAAAGCAGGGCCTTACAACTACCTAACCAATTTCTTGCTTTTGTCAGTACTTGAGAACTGCTGCCCATCTGGAGGCTAGAAACTCAGAAGCGCTGTTATCTAACACAGAGTGACCAATTCGTGTCTGTTTTGCCTTTTCAGACGTCAAGTCCAATCCTTCAACGCTATCAGGTTTTAGAATTTTGCCCATCTCACTGTTAGGTCATCTACTAACAGAAATGAGACAATAACCTAAAACTCACTGTACGAAACTGGACTTTTTAACATGATCTTGCCTTTGCCTGAGCCAGTGCAGTCTTTGTAGGGTGTAGCCTTAATAAACGTCACTGTGACCAAATAATTAATGTAAAAACCTGGTGCTCATAATGATAGTAAGAGGGAGTCAGACAGCTAAATCTGCACTTTTTCTTAAAAATAAGACTGTTAAAAATAGACAAAATGATGAATTCACCATTAGGTTTGCGGTTTAAACTTTCTAATCGTAAATAACCCATTCAACAGTTGTTTTGCTAGAGTAAGTAAGGCTTCATGCCTCAGCATGGGATCCAGGGAGGCTTCTCTGTACAGCCGAAGCGGAACAAAATCTCACTTTGTCCTCTCGGGAAGGAAAGGCCTGCCACTGAGGGCTGTGAGCGACAGGAAGAAGCGGGCAGCCATGGCAGGGCTCCCTCCAGCACACCCCAACAGTCTTGCCCAGGGCGACAACACCGCAACCGACTCGGCCGCGCAGTAGGTGCGGCCATAGGCACGGGAAGCCTCATCAGGAGCTGCCCGGTCCAGCCTGGCCTAGAGGAGCCCTTAGCCGCCGCTGCAATGCCCGCTCTTCGCTCCACTCGCCCCTGAGGACCGCCTTTGGAGTGTCGCAGCGGCTGCGAGCACTTACCGCCTCACGACGCCGGTTTTGATCTTGATCTGCCTCAAGCGCGGGTCAGCCATGGCGGGGCTGCCTTGAGCGGCGCGGACCGGACCCCAGCAACGCAAGTGCGTAGGGTTCGGAGGGGACGCCGTTAAACCGTGACTGCGCAGGCCAATTCCGCGCATGCGCCACGCCTCCAGTCTGGGCGGTACTACCGGGAGTGGGGGTGGGGCTCCGCGCTGCCCCTGCTCGCCTCCGAGGGCTTCGTGGGCAGCTGTGGCGTGCGGCTGGGCTTGGGTGGGCGCGGGAGGCGTGGAGTGGTTGGCGAGGACCTGCTGCGGCCTGCAGCGCGGCCCTTCTCGAACCGCCTGGTGTCGAACCCCGCCTCTGTGCACTATCACACTGGTTAAAAGCGTGACAAAACCGTCTTCAGACGCAGCAGTAGGAGTTATTCTAAGCTAGTGCGATTGGTGTAGTGATGGTTCCGGAGGGGTGGCATGACACCAGTAGCCCCTACTCCCGAACTTAGATAATGTGATTGTCGTAATGCCATTTTATAAGGCAGGTAGCCATCCTCTGGCACCAAGTGGATCATGCATTCGTTCAGTTTCCCTCATTGTCAGACCTTGAGTCTGTGCACCAAGTAGTTGAACTGCTTGACACTCTCACTGGTGATTTCCATTGCCTGGGCACTAGGCTGATGACTTCTTTTCTTACCAGCGTGGTAGGTCCCAAGCACTCTACCAGCCAGGCGTTCTCACAGAATCAGGAAGCATAAAAACACCCAGAACACGACATGTAGAACCAGACAATTTCAAGTCCTAATGGAATTTGGACAGCAGATGCTGCTGAACAGTGACCTGAGGACTCCCGAGTGATCAAGGATGTCTCCACCATCATCGACTTCCCCTGGCCACTGAGGGAGGAAATAGTATTATTTTATTTTTAATTGCAGTCTAAATTATGATTGTTACATTAACACAGAACACCAGGTGGACTGGTCATGTGGACTGACAGTCCACAGTCAGTATGGGTGATTCGAAATCATAAGTGAAATTGTGTTACGAAATTTTCTATTATACTGTGTATAAATTGTGCTACACTGATTCTGCTTGTAGACATCCTGTGCCATAATAAGAGTAAAATCTGTGCTAGACTATTCATAAAATCCTGTTAAGAAAATAAAGCTTTAATAGTAACTACAACTTAATGCCATCATCATTCTGCCAAGAATCTCTAAACTGACTAAAAGACCTCTCCGTTATTGTCATATGACTTGTAGAAATAAAGAGAGGCTATGTGAGTACTGACAGCTCAGTCCTAGAGTTCTAACCCTGACAGTCCAAGGACTATTTTCCTTCATGGTTGTACTCAGAGTAATCATTTAAGGGGTCAAATTATTGAAACAAAAAACAACCCTTGGGGTCTGAGTTTGAAAGAGCTTCCACTGAAGTAGCATTTATACCAGTAATAATAGTAAAGAAAATACCTTTGTTGTATAAATAAGAAAGACAAATATTATTTTAGCGGATGGAGTACAGTTACAGAAGATCTACAAAGGCCTTTCATTTTTTTTTTCCTGCATTCTTTTGTCTTGTGTTAATTGCTTGTCCTGACTCTCAACACTGCTAATTACCAGTATCTCTTGAGGAAAGCTGGCTGCAAGGAAGGATGTCATGTTGCTTTTGATGTACCAGTTGCAAGTCATTATCAGCTGTTAGAATGTAGCTAGCACCATCGGGCCCTTTCCAGACATGGCTGGGAGAGAGCAAGTATCACTCAAGTGCACGGAGTTGTGTTCAGAGGAGGATGAATATTATTGTTGTTACTGAGCCTAGCAATTCTCTCAGGGAATCTGTGAGCCAGGCCGTCCCAAACTTGCCTTGGCTTGGCAGGTTGACTCTGCAGGAAGATGTAGGTCTCAAAATTAACAGCCTGCATAACCCCTTGAACAACTGCATCCTAGATACAAGTTCACAGATGTATTGTGTAATTAATATGCAAACCTGCAGGAGGAGGAAGAGGAGCAGCATTCTGGCAGATACAAGGGAAAATGCAGCCACTTACTTTGAAAGAAGCTCCAGTCTTATTGATCTGGCTTTAGAAAGTTATATTGAGTCATGGTGGGACTGAGGCTGTTTTCTAAGCAATTCCAAGGCAGCATGATTACACTACAGATGCTTTGAAAATACAGAGCTAAATATATTCCATTTTACATCATGGAATCATAGAATGGTTTAGGTTGGAAGTGACCTCAGAGATCATCCAGTTGCAACCCCCCGCCATAGACAGGGACACCTCCCACTAGAACAGGACACTCAAAGCCTCATCCAACTTGGCCTTGAACACCTCCAGAGAGAGAGCATCCACAACCTCCCTGGGCAACCTGTTACAGTATCTCACCACCCTCACTGTAAAGAACTTCCTCCTAACATCCCATTTGAATCTTCCCTCTTCTAGTTTAAATCCATTACCCCTCGTCCCCAAGACCCCAAGACCTTGTGAATAGTCTCTCACCAGCCTTCCTGTAGGACCCTTTGAGATACTGGAAGCCTACTATAAAATCTCCTCAAAGCCTTCTCTTCTTCAGACTGAAGAGCCCCAACTCTTACTGTACCTTTTGAGTAGGACAGAAACATTTGATTTTTCAATGAATTTTGACAGCATTGTGCTTGTGTTGCATCTGGTTGAGAGGTTTTCATAAAATCTATTATCCCAAAGTCATTATGTGCTGTTGAACTCAGGCTGTTGAACTCAGGCTGGTGCCTCAACATAATTTGCTGATAATCTTGCTATGCTGATGTACAGAAAAGTCATTCTCTACGTGGGACCCTTACATGCACCTTTACATGTTCTCCGCTACTGGATTTTCCCATATATCAGCTGCATCTCTGAATATGACTTCTTGTCCTCTGACCACTGTCATCTAATTAGAGAATTATAGAATACACTGAGTTGGAAGGCACCTTCAGAGGCCGTCTAGTCTAATACTGCTTTTTACTGCAGGTTGGCTTGCTCGGAGCCCCATCAAGCCTGTCCTTGAATGTCTCAAGGTATAGGGCCTCCACCACTTCTCTGGGCATCCTGTTGCAGTGTTCCACTATCTCTGTAGCAAAGAATGTCTTCCTAATATCCAATTTAAATCTGCCCTTGTCTAGTTTAAAATCATTGTCCCTTGCCGTAGTGCTACACACCATACTTCAGGTACCAGAAGGCCTCTGTTAGGTCTCCACAGAGTCTTCTCTTCCTCAGAGTGAACAACATCAACTTTCTCAGCCTGTCTTTGTACAAGAAATGCTTGGGTGCACAGTTGATATTGTCATCAATCCCTCAAGTGGTAAGAATAATACTGAAAGAGGGAGGAAACCACACCTAATTAGCATGTGACTCAGAGGCTGGTGGCACTGTCAGAATTTTGGGTTCTTTGATCATGGGGAAGTCTATATGGCGCTGGGTGTGCTCACGACAGATGGAGCATATCTGGCTCAAAGGGGAAAAGGATCCTGGCACAGGAGTCAGTGGGGCTCATTGAAAGGGCTTTAAACTGGGTTTGAAGGGACAGGGGGCTAAACCACATTCACTAGAGATAAGCCTAAGGACAGCCTTCAGTCTGCTGTTTCACTTGAGGTGAGAGATTGTGACAATAACATCAAAATTGTCTGTGACAAGTGACAGGAAGACACACCAGGGTTGTAAGGACGGAGTGATAGTGAGGGCCTTAAACCTGTTGTCCTGAAGCATGCTGTAAACATTACAGCAAAGACAAAGTCTTACAGAGATGAGCCAGGGGCCTCCTCCTCTGAGGAAATAGGAGACAGGAGAGTTGCTCACATGAAACGCCTTGGGGGAGCAATAGGATGCCCCTCTAAGAAGGTGACATGGCTGGCAGCCCAGCTGAAGTGCTTCTACACCAATGCACACAGCATGGGCAACAAACAGGAGGAGCGGGAAGCTACCCTGCTACAGAAAAGCTACAACAGATTGGCAGTTACAGAAACTCCTACGAGTGGAGTGCGGCCATCGATGGCTATGCCTATTCAGAAGGGACAGGAGAGCAAGAAGGGATGGAGGTGTTGCCCTCTGTGTAGAGAAGTGGATAGAGTGTGAAGAGTTGTCACTAAAGAACAGCCACAAGCTGGGCAAAAGCTGCTGTGTAGGAGATTGGGACAACAAAGGGAACCTTTTAGTTGGAGTCTATTAAAGACCATCCAACCAAGCCAAACCTATTGATGAAGCCTTCTTACTCCATGAGCATCATGATCATAGATGCTCATCCTGCTGGGGGATTTTAACCACCCTGATATCAGTTGGAAAAGTAACACAGCTAGATGTAGGAAATCCAGGAGGCTCCTGGAATGCCTAGGTGACAACTTCTTAAGACAAGAAATGAATAGCCTTACCCAAGGGAATGCAATACTGGACCTGGTGGCCACAAGTGCAAGTGAAGTCATCAGGGATGCCAAAATCAAAGGCAGCCTGGGCTGCAGCGATCATGCGCTAGTGCGGTTCACTGTTCTAAGAGAAGCATAGTTAGGACTCTAAATTTTAGGAAAGCAAAATTCCAGCTCTTCAAGGAGTTAGTAAATAGGACCCCATGGGAAACAACCCTCAGGCACAAGGGACTGGAACAGAGCTGGCAGACCTTTAAGGATGCTTTCCATAGAGCACAAGAGATCTCAATCCCCAGGTGTAAGAAATCAGACAAGGAAGGCAAAAGACCACCATGGCTGAGCTGTGACCTGCTTTTCAAACTAAAAGGCAAGTTGGGACTACACAGGCAGTGGAAGAGGGGACAGTCATCCTGGGAAGAGTATAGGGGCATTGCCTGGTTGTAAAGGGACAAGGTCAGAAGGGCCAAGGCACAACTGGAACTGAACTTGGTGAGGCATGTAAAGAAAAACAAGAAAGGCTTCTACAGTTACATTTCCCAGAAAAGGAAGGCTAAAGAAAGTGTAACCCGCATGATGAACAACAGTGGAGAACTAGTAACAATGGACAAGGAGAAGGAAGAGATTTTCAACAACTTTTTTGCCTTGGTTCTCATTGGCAACCTCTGTCTTCATGGTTCTTATGTTGATGGTTGTGGTGGTTTAAAACTAGTATTTCAGCTTAGTGTCTTAATTATAAAGAAGAAATAGGAAAATTCTAGAGATGTTGAACAGCAAAAAATAGTTAAAAAGTAAGTTTAAAAAGGGTATTTGGTACAAAAGAAAATAATGGATAAGTCTGTATCATTCCATTTGCTTGCTTATTTAGTATATAGTGTGCTGCACAAACTGTTCTTTCTTCCTTTTCTGTTCTCTGCTCTGGCTGATGCTTTGCTGACCTTGGCTGAGACACTTGTTTACGGCTAAGTAGATAGCAGTGGGCCCTTTCTGGTTTTCTTTCTAGGGGGAGAGCTATTCCCTTGTTCTCTTGTCCGGAGGGGTGGGAGTAAAATTTAAAACATATGTAAATGTATTCTGTAAATATAAATTGTACTTTATGCTTTCAGATTTTAGCTTACTTGTAAAATATAGTGTCATTTTGCTTCCAAACCTTCTGAGCTGGTCTGGTGATTTTATTTTGGGGGTAATTTCAATGCACCACAATGATCCACAAGATGCAGACCAGAGAGACAAAGTCCCTCCTACCATAATGGAAGACAAGGTATGTGATCATCTGGGGAACCTGAAGAAATACAAATCTGAGGACCTAATGAAATGTATCCCAGAGTCCTGAGGGAATTAGCTGATGTAGTTGCCAAGCTACTCTCCATGATATTTGAGAAGTCCTGACAGTCAGATGAAGTCCCTGGAGACTGAAAGAAAGAAAACATAACACTCATTTCTAAGAAGGGTAAAAAGGAAGACCCTAGGAACTACCAACTCCTGCGCCTAGCAGTGTCATGGAACAAATCCTCTTAGATGCATTGCTATGGCACATGGATAGCAGGGAGGTGATTCAAAACTGTCAGCATGGCTTTACTAGGAGTGAATCCTGCCTTACCAACCTAGTGGCTTTCTATGGTAAAGTGATGGATGTGATCTGTTTGGACTTCTGCAAAGCCTTTGACACAGTCCCCCGTGACATTCTACTTGATGAGCTGGAGAGATATGGATTTGATGAGTGGACTGTTCAGTGGATAAGGAATTGGCTGGATGATGGCATCCAGAGGGTGGTGCTCAATGGCTTGAAGTCCAGATGGAGAGTAGTGACAAGTGGTGTCAATCAGGGCTCTATACTGGGACCTGTGCTATTTAATATTTTTATCAATGATACAGACAGTGGGATTCATTGCACCATCAGCAAGTTTGTAGATGGCACCAAGCTGAGTGGTGCTGCTGATAAGCCAGAGGGATGCGATGTCATCCAGAGGGACTTGGACAAGCTGGAGAGGTGTGCCCAGGTGAACCTCATGAGGTTCAACAAGAGCAAAGGCAGGGTCCTGCACCTGGGCCGGAACAAGCCTAACTATCAGTATAGGCCAGGAGATGAGGTGATAGAAAGCAGCCCTCAGGAAAAAGGCTTGAGAGTTCTGGTGGATGAGAAGCTGGACATGAGCAGACTGTGTGCATTTGCAGCCCATTCTGAACTGCACCAAAAGATGCATGGCCAGCAAATCAAGGGAGGTGATTCTGCCACGTTACTCTGCTGTGGTGAGACCTCACCTGGAGTGCATGTCCAGGTGTGAAGTGGTCAATATAGGAAAGATACTGACCTGATGGAGCAGGTCCATAGGAAGGCCACAAAAATGATCAGGGGGTTGGAGCACCTCTGCTATGAAAACAGGCTGAAGGAGCTGGGCTTGTTCAGCCTGAAGAAGAGAACACTTTGGGGAGACCTATTAGCAGCCTTGCAGTACCTGAAGGGGGCCTACAAGAAGGCTGGAGAGGGACTGTTTACAAAGACCTGCAGTGATAGAATGAGGGGCAATGGTTTCAAACTAGATTTACATTGGATGTTAGGAACAATTTCTTTACCATGAGGATGGTGGGACACTGGAACAGGTTGCCCAGGGAGGTGATTGAGGCTCCATCCCTGGAAATATTCAGGGTGAAGCTCAACAGGGATCTGGGCAAGCTGATCTAGTTGAGGATGCCCCTGCTAACTGCAGAAGGGGTTGGACTAGACGACCTTTAGATGTCCCTTCCAACCCAAACCACTCTATGATTCTATGATGCAGCCCAGGATGCAATTGGCTTTCTGGGCTGCAAGTGCACATTGTTGGCTCACATCCATTTTTTCCGACCAGTACCCTAGGTCCTTTTCTGCAGAGCTGTTTTCTATCACATCCTCTTGCAGACTATATTGGTAATGAGGAATATCTTCCCTGCAGAGTACAGAGCCTTGCACTTGGCTGTGTTGAACCTCATAAGGTTTACCCGGGCCCACCTCTTCAGCTCTTCAGATCCCTCTGGATGGTATCATGTCCCTCTGGCAGGCTGACCACAACACTTAGCTTGCTGTTATCTGAAAGCTTGCTGAGGGTGCCCTCAATTCCACTGTTTATATCACTGATGATGATATAAACAGTGCTAGTCCCATGCATACGCCTGAGAAACTTCACTCGCCACCTCTCTCCATCTTGACATTGACCCATCTGGACCACTACCCTTGGATGTGACCATGCAGCCAATTTCTTATCCACTGAACAGTCCATCCATTGAATCCACATCTCTCTGACATAGAGAGAAGGATGTTGTGGAGGACTGCAAAAATCCAGATAGATCACATCCATTCTTCCTCTTTGTCTACTGATGTAGTTACTCTGTTGTAGAAAGCCACTAATTTGGTCATGCACCACTTGCCTTCAGTAAAACCATGCTGGCTGTCTCAAATCACCTCCCTGTCTTCCATGTACCTTAGCATAGTTTGTAGGAAGATCTGTTCCATAATCTTCCCAGGTTGTGTGAGGTTGACAGGTGGTGGTTGCTCCTTCCTACAGTTTTAAAGAAATGGCTATGAATTTTTCCCTTCATCTAGTCACCATGAACTTCATCTGACTACCAAGACATTTCAAAGATCATGGAGAATGTCTTGGCAGCTACATCAGTCAGTTCCCTCAGGACTCTGAGATGCATGTGATTAGGTACCATAGATGTGCATGTTCAGGTTCCTCAGGTGATCATGAACCTTGTCTTCACTTAGCATGGGAGGAGCTTGGTTCCCAGGTCTACATCTGTGGACCTTCAATTTAGAAGGTATGAGGAAAGAGGCTGTCAGTGAAGACTGAGGCAGAAAAATTATTGAGAACCTCAGCCTTCTCTTGTTACTGTCATGCTAATCTTGCTCATCAAGGTGGGTACATTTTTTAAAACTTTAGTTTTCTGGTTGGCATATCTGTAGAAGCCAATATTGTTATTCACAGAATCCCTTTCCAAATTCGGCTCCAGCTGAGTCTGGCCTTCCTGACCTTATCCTTTGTTTTGACCAGCAGGTCTTGATTCAGTTGTGCCAGTCTCGTTCCTTCCTTGCCTGATTTTCTACACCTGGGGATCAAGAGCTCTTGTGCTCTGTGGAAGGCATCCTTAACAATCTGCCAGCTCTGTTCTGCTCCCTTGTCCCTGAGGACATGTTTCCCAGGGGGTCCTGTTGACTAACTCCCTAAAGAGCTTGAAGTTAGTTTTCCTAAAATTCAGGGTCCTAACTATACTCCTTATCTGACTTGTATCCCTCAGAACTCTGAACTCTACCAGTGTGTGACTACTGCACCCTAGGCAACCTCAAATCTTGACACTCTAATAAGCTCACCTATACTGGTGACCATCAGATGCAGTATTACATCTCCTCAGATATGGCTATTTATTTCCTCTCTTAAGAAGTTATCATTGAAGCATTCCAGCAATCATGAAATGATAGAGTTGTTGGGCAGAACTGCTGCCTTGGACTTGCAGTGGGCAGACCTTGGCCTACTTTACAAGGCACCAGAGCTGCAAATAACTAATGGGATGCACTTGTGCCAGAGAGGGGAAAGGATCCTGGGGCAGGAATTGGCAGGGCTCATTGATAAGGCTTTAATCTAGATTTGAAGGGGGAAAGGGTTAATGGTCTCCTGCTGGCTGGTGGCAAACAGTGGGGCAGCTCACCAGAGGCAGAGGGATGGAGACCTAATCAGGGCCCTCAACTTGCTGCCCTGAGGCAAGCCAGGGATGATGCACCAGGACAATCTGAGGAAACCAAGCTGAATTGGCACAAGAGGATGACAAGAGGATGTGCAAATGCACAGAGCTTGGGCAACAAACAAGATGAACTAAGGGCTACTGTGCTGCAGGGATGCCATGACATGGTGGCTATTACTGAAACTTGGTGGGATGAGTCCCATGACTGAAATGTAGGGATAGATGGGTTCTTTAGGAAGGATAGGCAGGGAAGGAGAGGAGGAGGCATTGCCCTCTATATCAGTGACCAGCTAGAATCAGTAGAGCTCCACCTGGTGAAGGATGATGAGTTGGTTGAGAGTGTATAGGTTAAAAATAAAGGGAAGACAGGGGAGGGNGGAAGACAGGGGAGGGTGATGTTACTCTAGGGTACTGCTACAGGCCACCTGACCAGCAGAACCAAGCAGATGAGGCCCTTCACAGGCAAATAGAAATGGCCTCCAGGTCACAAGCCCTGGTCTTCATGGGGGATTTCAACCACCCTGACATCTGCTGGAGGGACAACACAGCAAGGCATCAGCAATCCAGGATTCCTGGATTGCATAGATGTCAACTTCCTCCACCAAATTGTAGAGGAACCAACAAGAAAAGGTGCTATGCTGGACCT
>VWZI01001600.1:1931-12164 GCA_013396835.1 Psilopogon haemacephalus | reverse complement strand
TCCCTGCCCCTCTGCAACTGGGGAGCCCCAAACTTAAGGCAGTGCTCAAGAGGAGGTCTGAGCAGGGCAGAGCAGAGGAGGAGGAGAAGCAAGGCAGCTTCTCACCCCAGCCTCAATTTGTAAATGTAGTCAGGAAGATTTCTGGCCTCAGGATTAAAAATCTTCCTGATGCATGAACAGTGGAGTAAACATAATAATTATTTAGTAAAGGCTTGAAGAGGCAACACATTGGGGGCACAAACTGCACTTAGCACTGTAGAGCTTTGAGTAGCTCTCAAGGGTCAGTGGAGAAAGCCTTCAGTGGCCACAGAAGCCCTGAAGCTGCTGCTGCTGCCACTCTAAATGCTCACTGTAGCTCCCAGCATCCTCACAGCCCTCCCCTGGACCCTCTCCAGCAGCTCCCTGTGCCTCTGCACCTGGGGAGCCCCAAACTGAAGGCAGTGCTCAAGATGAGCTCTCAGCAGGGCAGAGCAGAGGCAAAGGAGAACCTCCCTGGCTCTGCTGGACACACTCTGCCTAATGCCCCCCAGGACCCCCTTGGCCCTCTTGTCCCCCAGGGCACATTGCTGTGCCGTGGATGTTCTCCCCCAGCACTCTCAGCTCCCTCTCCTTGGGGCTGCTCTCCAGCAGTCCCCTCCCAGCCTGTCCTGCTGCAGTTTATTCTTCCTGCCCAGGTGCAGGACTTTGCACTTGTCCTTGCTGAGCCTCATTTGGTTCCTCTGTGTTCAGCTCTGTCTGTGCAGGTCTCTCTGGATGGCCTCAGCAGGGCAGAGATGCTTTTTCAAACCAGGAACTTGGAATGTCATCAGGTCCCTTCAGCTGTCTCCATAAGCTCCATACATTTCTCTTTGGCTTGTTTCATTCATGAACAGGATGATCTTTGAGGTCTCTTCCAGCCTAAACCATTCCTTGATTCCCAGTGCCTTCAGCCGTGGTCCCACCACTTACTTTACTTTGGAGACATCTCCAACCTCTTTTGGGTTTAAATCCTGACACTGGGCTGGGTTCATCTCACACTTTGTGTCCCCTGAAAGGGAAGAAGCTTCTGGGCTGGACATTAGAAGATCTCTCCTGCTGCAGCCTGAGGCCTCTCACTTGTTACGGGGGAGAAGAGACCAAGTCCCACCTGGTTGCAGCCTCCTGCCCGAGGTGAGCGAGGTCTCCATGCTAACCAACCCCTTCTTTTGGTTTCCTTTCCCCCAGGAGCAACTTCATCTACGGCTCATACCTGAGCAAGGAGGAGATTGCCTTCTCCGACCCCACTCCCGACGGGAAGCTCTTTGCCACTCAGTACTGTGGCACCAGCCAGTTCCTGGTCTACAACTTCCTCAACGGCCAGCATCAGGCTTAGCTGCTCCCCAGGGTGGGACACCTCTGCCCCCAGGCCTCGGGGCACAGCCCTGCAGCAGGAGCCAGGGCAGTGTTTTATCACGGTGAACTCAGGACTGGTACCAACCCCACAGGTTGTGCTATTTTGTTAGAACTGTAACCAATGCAGCTGAGGCTGACTCCTGGTTTTGGGTTTGGGTTTTTTTTTGTTTTTTTTTTTTAAAGAAAGATATTTTATTAACTTTTGCAGAAGTTTGATTGTATTTTATCTAGTTAGTCATGTTTACATGCAGCAGGAAACTGTTCATAGTGGACTGTAAGCTAATGCAAAGACTCTGCTCTCCCTGACTGGTCCAGGTTGAAGTTCCTAAGGTGATGATGTGCTCCTGGCACTGGCCTTGGCCTCTTGCCCCTGGTGCCAGGGTGAAGCTGGGCAGGGCTGCTGAGGCTGTGCTCAGCTGCATCCAGGCAAGAAGCTGAGGGTGCAGCTGCTGGGGCTGGCCCCCACCTCACAGCCCTGCGCTGGCTGCTGGGCTGTATTCTGTGCACCATGGGATGCTTGTGCCACCTCCTGCCCCCTTCCCAGCAGAGGCAGAGCATGGAAATGCACACCCCCCCCAAGGCCCGTGCTGGGTGTGCACCTTCATTAGGGGACTTCACTTTGGTACTTGTCACTCCTTCAGAAATCTCTTTTAAAGGGTTTGTATGTTGAAAAAAAAAACTGCTGTGGCCTTTTCTCGACCTGTACATACTGTAGATAGTTTAAAAATAAAATACTTGATAGCTTTTTTTAAAGTTACTCTGTGCTGGTACCAAGTGTGACTGGATCTGCAGGCCAGGGCTTGCCTGGCCACTGACACAGGACCCCAGGGGCTGAGGGCAGCCTCTGCAGAACACAGGTGCTGCATTCCTACCTGCATAGGGGCTCCATGCATCACCCTCCAGGGATCAGTCCCTTCCTGCCACAGGGGTGACAGCAAGGTGGGAGGTGATGCCTTCAGCTGAGGGCAGTCAGGACACAGCTGTTTGGCTTGTGCTGGCTCTGCACAGCTTCACAGCACTTGCACCCCCTCAGCAGCATTACTTACAGCAGCTGACTCTGCATCGTGCTGAATGATGTTCTGCATAGGCTGCTCTTCCCAAGCTGTGACTTACAGAGAGACAGCTCCATCGAGGCTGGAGATCTTTAAGGCCACCAAGTCCAACCATTAACCCAGCACTGCCCAGTCCAACACTAATCCACAGCCACACAGCTCCCTGGCTCTGAAATACCTCCAGGGATGACTTAGAATCATAGAATCATAGAATGGTTTAGGTTGGAAGAGACCTCAAAGCTCAGCCAGTTCCAACCCCCCTGTGCCATAGGCAGGGACACCTCCCACTAGACCAGGCCTTGAACACCTCCAGGGAGGGAGCAGCCACAACCTCCCTGGGCAACCTGTGCCAGTGTCTCACCACCCTCACTCTGAAGAACTTCCTCCTAACATCCAGTTTCAATCTCCCCTCTGCCAGTTTGAACCCATTCCCCCTCCTCCTGTCATTACAAGACCTTGTGAACAGTCCCTCCCCAGCCCTCCTGTAGCCCCCTTCAGATACTGGAAGGTTGCTCTAAGGTCTCCTGGCAGCCTTCTCTTCTCCAGGCTGAAAAGCTCCAACTCCCTCAGCCTGTCCTCATAGCAGAGCTGCTGCAGCCCTCTGAGCATCTTGGTGGCCTCCTCTGGACTCTCTCCAGCAGTTCCATGTCCTTCTTGTGCTGGGGGCTGCAGAGCTGCAGACAGTGCTGCAGGTGGGGTGTGAGGAGAGCAGAGTAAAGGGGGAGAATCACTTTATTGTTGAGACATCGTGAGCAGGCTCTAAAAAGCTTTGTTGAAAGAGTGGTGTTGGGGGGGGGTCACAGAAAAGCTGCAGGTGCTCCTCTGGCAGGCTCAGAAGCAAGAAGTGCTGAGGTGCTTCTGCTGCTCTTAGGTTCTGCCTGAGCAATGCTGAAATGTGGCCGGACCAAGCTCATCTCTGAGCTTAGAGGACTAAAGCTGGGATTTGCAGCTTGTTTAGCTCCTCCCTGTGGGCTGACTGCACCAAAGCTCCTCTGCCGGACCCTCATACCCAAGGGAGGAGCTCTTGACCTCTGGCAGCAGGCCAGGTTAGCTCCATCACATCACCAAGAGCGCTTGGGGGGACGGACACAAGCACTGCTGTCTGGGAAGAGCAGCAGCGAGGAGAGAGGAGGCTGAAGTGGTCACTTCATGGATTCCAATTTAATGAACCACATCATAAACACAGCCACAGCTGGGACAGGTCCAGGTCATAAACATAACATGAGGTAGACTGACTAGTGAAGCTAAAGTCACCAAGGTTTTGGTTTTTTTTTTTGGTTAAGAAGAAAACTTTACACTAGGCAAGAAACATCTTGAACCCTCTTCCCAAAGTCAGACAAAAGCAATTCCATGAGTTAAACACGAAGGCTCTGTGTGGTTCTTCCCGTCGTACATTCAAAAGTAACCTGTGAGTAGCCAGAGCAGCTGCAGGCACAGCTGAATACATTCATCGGAGCGGCCCGGCCGGGGAAGGCTCCGCCGCAGGGAGCAGCAGCCCTGAGCCGGTGGCGCTGCCGCTGATGGCAGGCAGTGAGCATCAGCTCCTGAGCCTGGGCACAGCCTTACCCAGCCCTGCTCCCACACAGGAGAGGGGGCAAGGAAAGAGGTTTGCTGCTGTTTGGTAAAGGCAAAGAACAGACGTCCTGACTGCACTTCCCCCCCCCCACCCTGAAGACACTTTTGCACTGCTTCACCAAAGGGCTCGCTCCCGGTAGGAATCTCAGCACCTGGATTTGTAAGAACTTAGTGCAAACATCAAACACGAAACACAACACCAAAAAAAAAAAAAAAAAAGGAAACCACCTCTGAACAGTGGCACCTGGAGCCTCTCTGCCACACCAAGACTCAGGGCTGGCCTCGAGCCCTTCTGGCAAACCCAGAGCCTCTGGAATACATTCAGGTGTGTGTGATCAAAAAAAAAAGCTTCCCGAAGCAGCTTTGCTCTCCTCTGCTTCTCCCCAGCATTCTTAGCTAAGGCAGGTTGTGTCTGGAGGGGAAATAGAAAGCAAAGGTGGAGAAAGGGATTGGTCCCCTGGAATCTGCTAAACTGACAGCCTCAGAGCTAACTCCATCAGCACAGGCAAGCAAACCCTTAGCCTCTGACAAATATATTAGGTTTTTCCTCATCTGTAAATAGCTCTTTTCACAAGATTAAAAAAAGTTGCTTCATTAACACTAGGCATTAAAAAAAAAAAATAAAAACGAAAGTAAACCTGCAGCCCTGCAGGTGCTGATCCAGCGAGCTGCAGGGCAGGTCAATTCCATTGCTTCTTGAGGGGGGGGGCAGTAAATGGACATTCCTGCATCACTTTAAAGCACACACACACACACACACACACACACACACACTGCAGCTTGCTCTCTAGCAAAGGGTTCACAATGTGCAGGAAGCTGAGGATTTTTTTTTTTCTTTTTAAATCACTATGCAGGAGCATCAACACAAACCTGCTGCAGTGTAGCCCTGACAACCGACTGCTGCTGCTCCCGGTTCGTCCTGCAGCAACTCATGCATGCTGCTGCCCCCTCCTTAGGCAGCACAAGGTGCAGCTGCCCTTGCAGCCAGCATCTGCAGAGGTCGGGCAGAAATCAAAGGATTGACAGTCTTGGGTGAGGCATTCAAAGATCCTTGCTTCTAGAGAGAGTCGCTCCTGAGCAGTCCCAGCGCCCTGGGACATCTCCTCCCCTCCCCCGGCGCTGTTGCAGCATCCTTTGTTTCCCTCAGCTGCAGCTCGGGCAGCGCCGCCCTCCCGCAGCGGTGTTTGATGTGCACAGCTAAGGTCTGTCGGACCCGAGCTGAGCTCTGCAGCCAGCTGGAGCTGAGGGACACGGAGGGGAAGCTGCCTGTGGTCCCCCCCCAAGGCACCAGGTGTGCAGCAGGACTCGTGTCCACGCACAGAAGAGGAGAAACCACAGTCTGCAGGACTCTGACAAGGGACCCTCATGGCCTCTACCTGAGGAGAGCATCTGCCAGGAGCCTTTTGCTTTGTGGAGGCAGGGAGGAGGTGCCTGGCAGGGGGCCAGGATGGTGCTGGGAGAAGCTGGGGGGTGCGGTGCCCGCCCTGCCTTTGCCCATTTGTTCAGGTTTAAGTAGTAAACTTTTGACCACCTGTGGAAATTCTGCCGAGGACAGTTTCAACACACAGACAAACGACGACGTTTCAGCTAACACTGGACGGAGAAGGAGACTATTCCTTGTAGTACAAATACCTGTTCTAGCGTCATTTCAAACCCCTGAGTATTCCTGTACCGCAGTACAGAGCTGAAGAGCCGCTGGGCTCCGCCCCACACAGCTTCCACCGCTCCCACCTGCGGGGCTGTGCTTCGTGCCACACGCCGGAGCTCAGCCGCTGCCGAGAGCAGCTTCTTCCCCGGGCCCGGCTGAACAGAAGGAGTCCTCTGCGAGCAGACCATGTCCTCTTCCCTGAGCCTACAGCCGGGCTGGCTGTGCGACTCCTGCAAAGGACACCCTCGGGCCCCTTCCCAGCCGCCGTCGCAGTCTGCCGCGGCCGCGGGGAGTCGCTTCCGAGCAGTCAGATAAATACAGCTTGCACTTTGCTCCACAGTGATTGTACTTGGGTTGGGTACCAGCAGTTCTCCTCTCCCTCTGCCGGCGGCTCCGGCGGAGCCTAGACGTGGCGGCCGGTGAGGAAGTAGAGCGGTTTGTCCTCGCTGCTGTTGGCCGTCTGGAACTCGTCCCGCAGCCGGAACTGCC
This sequence comes from Psilopogon haemacephalus, assembly GCA_013396835.1. Classification (NCBI taxonomy): domain Eukaryota; kingdom Metazoa; phylum Chordata; class Aves; order Piciformes; family Megalaimidae; genus Psilopogon; species Psilopogon haemacephalus. Next base: position 6,029 of record VWZI01001600.1, on the reverse strand, counting down.
ACTCGTCCTCCAGCTCCAGCCGCACGATCGTCTGCCGCAGCGAGCTCCTGTCCTGGCAAATGACGCAGAGGGTGGCGCCTGCAGGGGACAAGCAGGGCAGGCTCTCAGCCCACTGCAAGGGGCACTCCCTTCGGGCACCCGCCTAAGGGCTTCGAAAGAACCCCCTCGTGGTGAAAAGCATTCATCCCTGTCAATATCAAATTAGCAAAGAGCTAGGGAAAAAAGTGTCTAAGGAGATTTAAGGCACTGGCTGGAACGTGCTGTGGCTGTACCCAAGAAAAACAAACAAAGCCAAGAAGCTACCTGCTAAGGGACACTCTGCCTAGGCATGAATTAGAGGATAAGTGTGGTAAAAAAGCATTCATTGGTGTCAATATCAAATTAGCAAAGAGCTAGGAAAAAAAGTGTCTAAGGAGATTTAAGGCACTGGCTGGAACGTGCTGTGGCTGTACCCAAGAAAAACAAACAAAACCAAGAAGCTACCTTATAAGGGACGCTCTGCCTAGGCATAAATTAGAGGATAAGTGTGGTAAAAAAGCATTCATTGGTGTCAATATCAAATTAGCAAAGAGCTAGGGAAAAAGGTGTCTAAGTGTTAGGCATTGTCAATATCTGCTTGGCTATTGTGCATTGCTGTAAATACAAAGCTTCATTTATCCACTTCCAGTGTTTCTGAGTCCTAGCCTGGGGTTTATATCAAAAGGTGGGGGGGCAGGGAACTGCAAAACCACCACAGTCACTACTGCTCATTACGCCAAAAGAACAAAGCCTGGGACACCTTCCCACCACCACCCCACATGCCCAGGAGCAGTGCTGAAAACAAGGTCAGTGCTGAAGCTCTTTTGTATCAGTCCCACAACTGACTCCCCAAACAGGCTGCTTGGAACATTCCCTTAGGCGTGAGAGCTGCCTTGGGGAAGCACTGAGGGAGCACAATGAACCAATTCCCTCATCCCTCTGCCTTAACAAACTTGCAGGCTCCTTCCACCTGGTGCTACCAGACAGAGTCATGCCAGGAGCAGCAGGCTGGACCTTAAGGGCTGCCTCTGCTGTGTGCTGCAGCCCACACCCTGGTCCAGAGAAAGTTCAGGTTCAGTTCCCTCCCCTGTGTGATGCCAGATGGGGAAGGTTCTTTCTGCCAGGCATCCCTTGCCTGCTCTTGAGAAGACACTGCGCAAGCAGTGCTGCCTCTGGCCCACACCAACTCTGGGGGCTGGCAAGGGCAGCAGCATCCCCACCATGGCTGCCCTTGTGCTAGGGGCCCTGAGCTGCTGCAGGAGCAGGACCCAAACTGGGACTGGTTCAGGGTCACCCTACCTGCCCTCTAGCAACTGCACCATCCTCAACTCAGCACCACAGGGAGGTGCTTCAGCCCTCTCACCTTTGTTGTGCCCACTGCCACCCTTGCTCTGCTGCTCCACTGCCACCCTTGCTCTGCTGCTCCACTGCCACCCTTGCTCTGCTGCACAACTGCCACCCTTGCCTTGCTGCAATCACTGCCACCCTTGCTCTGCTGCACCATTGCCACCCTTGCTCTGCTGCATCATTGCCACCCTTGCTCTGCTGCACCACTGCCACCCTTGCTTTGCTGCGCCCACTGCCACCCTTGCTCTGCTGCACCATTGCCACCCTTGCTCTGCTGCACCACTGCCACCCTTGCTCTGCTGCACCACTGCCACCCTTGCTCTGCTGCACCATTTCCACCCTCGCTCTGCTGCACCACTGCCACCCTTGCTTTGTTGTGCCCACTGCCACCCTTGCTTTGTTGTGCCCACTGCCACCCTTGCTTTGCTGCTCCATGTCCACCCTTGCTTTGCTGCAGCCACTCCAGTATCATGTGCTGCAGGTAATTTACCCAGGCCCAGCAGAGATGCAGTTCTTGCCCTTGTTGCCACAGGACACAAGTCCTCCCCTCTCCCCATGGAAGCCCTTTAATGCTGCTGGATATTCCTCTGCCCTTCCCTTGCCTGGCAGGAGAGCAGGCAGCATGCCCAGCAGAGCTGCGGGGTTACCTTTGAGGAACCTGAACCTCTTGAGGAGGTCTGCCCCGACAAAGGAGTCGCAGAGGTAGAGCAGCAGCCCACTGAAGAAGACTCCTTCGCAGCTGACGTTCACCGAGTGCGGGCGGGAGCTGACGTAGCAAATGGCCACCTGGGAGAGCAGGGGGAGAAAGAGGAAAGACCTTCAGTGCTGCACAGGCTCCAGCTGAGTGGAGCAGGACTTTGTGATGAGAGAGGAGGCAGCTGGCGCTGCTGAAAATGCAACCCAAGCAGAAGGCAGCAGCAAGCAAACCCCCTGGGAGCCAGCTGGCCACCAGGTCTGCAGGATGCCACCCCAGGGCTCCCCAGAACTCACTCTGGTTTTCTGCTCCCCTGTGAGCTACCTGCTCCTAGGGCCTGCTGGGCCGTGCAGGTTGTTCTAGCACAGACACAGCAGCTCTGCACTGGCCTCTATCTTCTTTACTAAATGGCTCCTGAGGGCTCTCCTGTGTTTCAGTGCTCTGATGGCTGCTGCTACCAAAGGGTTTCCTCTGGCTTGCCACTCACCTTCATAAAATCTGTCAACACAAAACCTGTGTTAGACTTGCCCCCAGCTCCAGGCTCAGTTCAAGCTGACCAACTGGTTCAAAAGCTCTGATCTCTCTGCCTACAGACAAGTGAGGCAGAGCCCTGGTGCCCCAGAAACTCAGGCTCATGAGAAGTGAAGCACTAAAAAAAACAGGAGAAGCTTTGCCCAGGAGTGATGCAAGCACCAGACAAAGGCTGCATCAGGAACTCTCCTGAGCTTGTTGCATGAACAAAGCAAGCACAGGCAGCACAAAGCTGTGCAATGGGGCAGTAACCCAAAGGCCTCTGGGGATGGCTTCTGCACAGCCTCTGCAGCATCTCACAGGAAATGTTGCCTCAGACAGGCATGGTCTGGTCCTCTGCAGCCACACCAGCACATGGGAGGCCTCACTGGCCCTCATCTCCCTGCAGGCTCTCTCCCTGCTCCACTCCAAAGTCTTCAAATGCTTAAGAGCTGATGGCAGAAGTTTCCATGCCAAGGGTGATGTTAAGGAAAGGTTTTCCCCTCCCTCCTGCCTACTCCACGAGCTGTACCTCAGGGCCCATGTCCAGGTAGCAGTCGATGGCCAGCACAGGGTTCTTGAAGTTGTGGACAGCCTTGGGGAAGAGCTTGCAGGTGGCATGCTGCAGGAACTTCTCCAGCAGGAACTGAGCTGGGGCTGCCAGCAGTGTGTGCTCGCTGTCAGGGGCACAGACGTACTGCAGGGGCAGTATCGGGGCCAGGCTGTCCGAGACCTGCAGAGAAACCCAGAGCAGCTCCTGTTAAACCAGGAAGGGATCCCCAGCAGAGGGCAGGGAGAGAGAGAAACCTGGGGGAAAAGGATCAAAGAGCCTGGGGGAAAGGATCAAAGAGCCCAGCTCCCTTCTGACAAGGCACCACGGCACAGAAATAAAGGAGCTCCTTGTTCCACAGCTCCTTGTTCTGCCTGCCTAAGGAAGGGACAGCAAACAGGGGCTGCAAACCACCCTGCCTGACTCTGGGCACTGTAAGACACAACAGACTCCTGGTGCAGAGGCAGCCACAGCAAACATTCCCTCTGGAGTTTCCTCACAGGCCACTCTGTCACTACAGATTCCACTGCCAGCACAGGAAAAGGAGCATTCAGCTCCCAGCATACTCCAACCTAGGGTTTAGTTGGGAAATCTGAAACAGGGAGAGAGAGCTTTTAAAAGAGAGGTGCTGTGGGCTGTGTCCAGGAGCATCAGGAACACAAAGTGCAGGGGGCTGGGCTGAAGGCAGCTCTTGTAGTCAGCTCTGCACTGACACAGGCATCAGGAACACAAAGTGCAGGGGGCTGGGCTGAAGGCAGCTCTTGTAGTCAGCTCTGCACTGACAGAGGCATCAGGAACACAGTGCAGGAGGCTGGGCTGAAGCTCTTGCAGTCAGCTCTGCACTGACACAGGCATCAGGAACACACAGTGCAGGAGGCTGGGCTGAAGGCAGCTCCTGCAGCCAGCTCTGCACTGACACAGGCATCAGGAACACACAGTGCAGGGGGCTGGGCTGAAGGCAGCTCTTGTAGTCAGCTCT